>SNQJ01S0218903.1:0-15260 GCA_010110895.2 Picea sitchensis
TATTAATAAGACCTTTCAATAAAATAGAATAAAGCGGATGTAAGAAGACCTAATAGAAGCTTCCGCTTCTAGAAGGATCTTCCTCTAGATGCTTCTCTTAATAGACATATTTAGTATAAATAAGGGGCGAGGGTATGTGAACCTTAGCTTGGAGATTATTGTAACAGAGCGCTGCTCTACTGGAGGTTGCCCCCTCGAAGAGGCCTGTGAACATTGCTATCTGAATCAAAGTGTTGTTTTTGTTGCTATTTCATATATCATTTCTGTGTATTGTGAAGATTATGCTGGATATTTTACTGTTATTCTATCATTTCTAGCATTTCATTTCTGTTTTGCTTATTTTATATATCTGGTATCTTGCATCAATGTAATCTCTCATAGGCATAACACTGATCTTATGCCTTACTCTTATATCAAATATTGTTCTTTCCATATCTCTAAATTCAATTGAAAGTTGGTGTAAGGTGTCTTCAATATCGCCTTTTTAGTAACATAGCTAACTAGCCAACTTTAAACTTCTTGTTTTGTATACTTGGTCAAAATGTTAAACTTCTTTGTTGATAGACCTTTCAATATCTCTAAGAGTTCTTCAAATTTCTCTCTTGTCATAAAAATAGAATTCAAGATTAATTTGGGATGTTGAACCTCTTCGGTTGTTCCTGCTATGTCTAATTCATTCAATTTCAAATATAACTCGCCCTTTTTTACACTTAAAGTGTCACAATCAACCAATATTTCTTTTAAATTCATGATATCCTCTTAATCGAGCATGCTTTAAGTTGTTTTACTTGAGTTGGGTATGATAGATATTCTTCATTTCTTTTTAATTCAGTCATACCATAATTTTTAAAGAAAATGTAATAACAACATCTTTACAAAAACCTTTATCATTTTTGAGATCGACTTGAAGGTATTCTATGATATTTTTAATCCTGGATCCCAAAGAAACAAATTTATTCACAAGTTCCCATGTCTCAAGAATTAGGGACATTTGTTTCTTTATATTCTCTCTAACGTACCTTTTGAGTGCAACTAATAAGCTTAATTTTCCTTTCACTTTTGAGCTAGACTCTAGTGTTCCATCAAAAGTATTCCAAGGCTTAACCGTGGAAATCGAACTGGAAAATATTGGTGGTGGCATCAGGGCATTCTCTAATTCTTTAATCCTTTCCTTTAAATTAGTGTTGTCAACCTCCATTTAATCAACTCACACTTCCAAAGAATCACCTGTAGCTCTATGGATCTTCACAATTCTTGATGGTGGGACTCCGTTTAGGTTAAATTATGAAGTTGCCTTTCCTTGAACTTTTTTTCCTTTTGAATTAATTCTTTCAAAGACTAATTTCTTTGATTCTTTATCAAATAGAGCACTATGAAGAGTTAATGATTCTTCTTCAAAGAATATTGGTTCTTGTGTCACCAATTTTGCTGCAACTTATTTTCTCTCTTGAATTATTTGCTCCTTGTCTGGAAACTCTATATCTTCGATGTTTGCATCCAAGTCCATGTCCTCAAGGGAATATTCATATTCATGTACAACCTCATATACTTCCTGTTGATTTGTCTATCTTTTTATTTTATTGGTTATTGTGAGCTTATGAGGCCTTTCAATATTCCTTTTAGGAGGATCATGGTCATCTCCATCGCCATAATTTCCAGTTAAATATTTCTTCTTCTCTTGGGTTACAAATTGAGGGTTTTGTTTTGGTGTGTTGCTTCTTTGAGAATTAATTTGAGACCATGCACTTATTTTGTTTACAACCTTCCCATGTTGTCAATGTGGTTCATTTTTGATAATAAGAGTTTCAATATATCCAACTGGAACTACTTCAGGGTTCTTTCCATCATCTTCTTCTTTTCCAAATAAATAGGTATTTGCATAGGATAAATTGAAACCCACTGAAATAATGTGATTCATGAAATACTGATTAGGGTTGAACCCTTTAATTTCTTTTCCACCTTTAAATTTTACTAATCAAATTGGATTGCATAATCACCAATTCTTGAAGCATTCTTTAATGTTATTTCACCAATTTTCCATGACAAGGAAATTAATTTCTTTTTTTCCCTTTCATAAAAGAAATGAGCCCAAAATCTATACTATTTGCATACTTTTATTACAAATATCTTATTTGGGACATAAAATGGAAGATAAATTGGTCTTTCTCGAGAACAGTAAATCCTAATGACATTGTAATGTTCCATTGCTTCAAAAATTCCCTTTTTATCCAGAAAAGTGGTCGCTTCTAGAGAAATTATTGAAGTACCAGGTCCAAACATGAGTTTCTTAAAACAAGAAACAAATTAATCATACACTTCATAGAAATGATACATGGCCTTTTGCTTCCACAAAGTAGGGTACCATGTATGAACTAGATCTATCTTGCAGTTGACCCATTTTGATTAACACAATCTTTTGAATACATGACAATATGTGATAGCAAAGATTAAATATGAAGACATGTAGAACTTCACTTTCTTCCTAAAGTTAATTAGAAAGATATTTCACTAGAAATAATTTTCGACCAATCAAAAATTGTTTTCTCGTGGATAGAAAAATACAAAATATACATAACTAAATGAGGAACTATAGTAGTTGATTACTGTCTAACCCTAGCAAAGAGTCATGCCATTTCTTGATATGGTTTTTTTAACTGACTGACCTGTATGGTTGATAAATCTTGTAGCATTTTTTTTGGGTCTTCCAGATATTGTTGCAAAAGGTCCCAACCACCATTTCTATCTTTCAGGAACTCTTTGGCTTCGTCAAATTTAAAATTCATCTTTGACTTTGGTAACCTGAACATTTTATTGAAAGTTGAAGGTGCCATAGAAATTGGGGATTGTCCTTGCAACTAAATAATTCCTTGTTTTTTCTCGTATTTATCTATACACCATGAAACTAGCTCTGTAGCATCAAAAACCTCTACAACACACCTTGCTTTGGAAATTCTTGATGTCCAAATATCATTATAATTTCTTTCTGAAGGCGATAATGTACAATAGTATCTGTATGCTCTGGACTAGTGAAATTTTGGATCTTCTCGTCTGAATGAATTAAGAGTATCTCCATAAAACCTCTCTTTCCTTTTGGTCGTCATGCTTGAAGATTTGGTGGATTATGTACATTCTTTTGGAACGTTAATATCAAAGAAAATATGTTTACATAATATATCTTGAAGCTCTTTTTTCAAAAGGATGATTAGGGTGAATTTAATTTGAATTTATTGAGAATGGTATTGAGAAAGTCTCCATTAATAATGAACTTTTGGTACTTAACCACTTATTATTTCCTGTAGGATTTTCATTTAATATTACTCAGAGAATGTGACAAGAACAAACGAGGATTCACCATAGAGCAATGAAGAAACTGATGTATAGGAAGAAATAGTGGATTAAGTTTGAACCAATGGACCCGCAATAAAATCTCACAAAATGACTTAAGTATCACAAAGCAAACAGACGGAGGGGAAGGAAAAATATATATAAAGAATTTTGGTATGACCTATGATCCTACGATAAAGGTTTAATTGGTTAAGTATTGAAGTGTTGAGAGAGAAATGAAATATCAAGAAATAGCTAAGCATCTTGAAGCAAACAAACATACTAGTTTTCATGATAATCAAATGAGATGATTGAGTAAACTCAACCCGCGATGAATATTAGGAAAATTTCTAAGTATGGTACAAAATGAGGATGACGGAACAAGGTAGTGCATGTTGGTGATGGTGTAATTTTGGACTTGCAAGAGAATACATAATGAACCTGCGAAATACTTCAAAATAAACTAAGTATTGGTGCATTATGGTTATGGTGGAACATAACGATGCACTTTAGAGGAGGCATAAGTTATAACCAGACTCGTGAACCTGTGATAAAGTGGAAAAATTTATGAGTGTAGGAATGAGATATACAAGAGAGATATTTATAAATGACTAATATATTGTAGGATCAACACTTGGTTTTGTGGAAGGTTTTTATATGCAAGATACCATATATATAAAATATGCAGAACATAAATAAAATGCTAGAAATCGCAGAATAACAGTAAAATATCCAGCATAATCTTCACAATACACAGAAATGATATACGAAATAGCAATAGAAAAGAACTTTGATTCAGAAAGCAATGTTCATAGGCCTCTTCGAGGGGGCAACCTCTAGTCGAGCAGAGCTCTATTACAATAATCTCCAAGCTAGGGTTTTCATACCCTCGACCCTTATTTGTACTAAATATGTCTATTAAGAGAAGCATCTAGAGGAAGATCCTTCTAGAAGCGAAAGCTTCTATTAGGTCTTCTTACATCCGCCTTATTCTATTTTATTGAAATGTCTTATTAATATTGACCTTTATTACATCCGAATACATTGATCTACCTATGTGCGGGTTAGGACCTTAGCATGTCCGCCCCCTTAAAAACAGCCTTGTCCTCAAGGCTTGAGATGTGGAAACTGCTGCAGAATGGTAGTTGGTTCCCAAGTGGCATCTGCTGGAGTCATATCTTTCCACTGTACTAGCACTTCCTTGATGGTTCTCTGATGTAGGCGACGCTCCCGTTGGTCCAAAACTGCTTCTGGTTGTAGCCAAATGGATCCTTCTTCAGCTAACTCTGGAAGGTTGGTTTGAATTTGGCACCTAGTTCTAATCACCTTCTTCAAGCATGAAACATGAAAAACATGATGTAGCTTCGACTGTCTGGGCAGAGCTAACTGATATGCGACTTGTCCCACATGCTTGAGAACTGTGTAAGGGCCATAAAATTTGGGTGCTAGCTTATGACACTGCTCGACCTTGAGGGAAGTTTGATTATATGGTTGCAGTCGCAGAAACACCTGATCCCCTTCTACAAATTGACGTTCGGAGGGACCTTGATCTGCTTGCTGCTTCATTCTATTATGGGCCATGACCAAGTTCTCTTTAAGGGTACGAAGGATATCCTCTTGGAATGTAAGTGTTTGGTCAACCGCCTGGACCTTCGAGGTACCCGGTAAGTATGAGATAACTGACGGTGGCTTCTGTCCATACACGAGTAAATTATAGAGATACTTGTGATGAGAAGACAAACACATTACATACTTGCTAAGGAGTCACGAGAGTGGTTGTATGGTATGTAGTGTTGTACCACCGATACGGTGGGGGCATGTGACCACTGGTGTTTTTTTTTCTGAGGCAAAGCACCTCGGATATGTTTCCAAACACTTGTTGACGAATTCCGTTTGACCATCAGTCTAGAGATGATAACTATTTGTGAGATCACGGTGTGCCGCGCTTAAGCGGTTCTTGCCAAAAATTGCTTATGAAAGTTGGGTCTCGATAAAAAACAATAGGAAGTTTGGTATGCCATGAAGCTTGAAGACACGATCCATGAAAATTTGAGCCAGTGGATGCAGTAAATGGGTGGTGAAAGAGCACAAAAATGAGCATACTTGGAAGGCGATCCACCACTACCATTATGATTGATTTATATACCCCGATTTAGACACTAACTGTAATAAAGTCCATAGAGATATCCTTCCAAATAGAAGGGGAATCAGAAGCGGTTGGAGGGTGCTGGAGATTTGTTTTCCTTGTTGGGTGACATACCTACACATTGACACAAACTACGGATGTCTATTTCATACCATCCAGGAAAAAGAGCGTTTGACTTCGGTCCTTATGTTTTGAACGACCTGATTACTTGTGTGGGTGTAGCATGGCTTCGATCTGCAGTGGATTTGAGCTTGGATTGTTTACTTAAATACAAGCCTTTGTATCGAAGCTCATAATAAAACCAGGAGTACCCTAGGGGATATAGAACCTTGTTCTGCAGTAGCTAGATCAAGTGTGAACTTTTGGGATCATGTAACCAATCCCGACGAATGGCTTGGAGCCAATCAGGTACAAAGAAGGAAAGAGAAAAAGAGGGATCCTTCATAATCCCTTATTTAGGAATGATGCATCCATATGACATTGTCTTTGCCCTTCTTGTAAATGATCTGCTTGTCTCATCAAAGAGCTTAGTGGCCATTTTGTTTTCTCTCCATCCAGAATCACGTTGTTCGAGGAAACACTTGAGGCTGATGAGTCGGTCTTAATTGGAATCGGTACCCAAAAAGGAATGGGATACCATGAATTCAATGTGCAGTCAATAACATTTCTTTTTTCATAAATGGGTTTATGATTCTTTAGACAGTTGTTTTTTCTAATTAAAGAGGCCAAGGGTAGAATCCCTCTTGCATAAGGACAAACATTGAACCTTTCCCTAGGGCATCGCATTCCAACACAAATGTCTTTTTGAGTCGGGAAGGGCGGTGGAGTGGTGCACATGGCCATCTTCAGGTTTGAAAAAGCTTGGCGGCGGCTGGAGGTCAAGTGAAAGAGTTATTTTTGAGGAGAGTCCTGAGAGGTGCTACAATATTTCCAAAATTCTTAGCGAACTAGATATCCTGTGAGGCCCAAGAGTATACGCCAGATTTTTGAGTCTTTGGAGATGCGAGCCAGTCCTTACGCCGATTCAAATCTTTGGAGCAGGTCCACCACAGCGCCATCACTTACACCGGACCAATGATATTCTACTTGGATGCACCGAAGAAAATTTAGGCTGGAAAAGTAGTCTTGAGAGAGTAGGTGGTGAACTTGATCCACATGAGTAAGATGGTTTGTCCATGTCTTGCTATATAGGGATATCATCAAATAAAACTAGAACTCAAATATGACGGAGAAAAGGCGGAAGACATGGTTCAGGAGGATCTGGAAGGTGGAGGGGACGTTACACAAACCAAAGGGCATAAACAAAAACTAATAGTGACCATAATGACATTTGAAATCAGTTTTTGGGATGTCATCCTCCCTCATCTTGATATGATGATAACCAGAGCGAAGATCAAGTTTGGTGAAGAATTGAAGCCACTCAATTCATCGGAGGTCATCAATGATAGGAATGGGAAATTTGTCTTTGATGGATTGGTTTGTTGAAACGGAAGTCAGGGGACATTCTCCAAGAAAATTCTTTCTTTATTACCATGGCCGATGGAGAGGGTAAGAGGGATGGTGCTGAGACGGTTGACCCGGCAGTGGGAGTTCGTGGCATTTTCAATTTCTTTTGGCTGCAAAGGGAAATTTGGCGATATGAATATATATTGGAAGGCTTCCCTAGGACAAGAATGGAATGATCATGAACACCATTAGGAGGAGGGGAGTCCTTGGGAGTGGAAAAGACCAATTTGATAACAGAGGGCTTGGGTGGGGCACGGGTGGGATCTCTGGCTTGTATGGCGTGGAGTTAGGCTATATGACACCCGAATGACCTTTTTGAGCAATTTTCCATGCGATGAAACCGAATGACGGAGAACCAGGTGATGCAGAATTTATATTTGTGGCCTCATGGTCAAATTACATGGTTAAGTTCTGAAATCCATGAGAATGGGACCCAAGGTTCTTAGCCATTCCACACCCAACAAAATGTCACAACCCATACATGTCGATAGAAAACATATAGGATTTGAGGTGGTAGTCTACTATTTGGAGACACACATTTCTATTACGCCACATTTCATACAGAACACCATTGGCATTATGATTTGGAAATTATTAGCGACATGGATGTAATGGGTTTCTTGGGCAATGGCGATGAATAAAATTGTGGGTCTTTGCCACTATCAACCAAGATGACCTTCGATTGCTTGATGTAACCGATTAACCTTGCAGAGCTGAGAGAAGCCCGGTCAGAGGTAGGGGAAATGATTGATTCCCGCCGGAGGGTGGAGGAGAGGTTTATGTCGAAATTCCACAGTGGGCGGGCATAGGGGGTTGTCAACATCGTCTTCTTGAATATCCTTAGAGATAGCCATAAAGAGATTTTGTTCCTTACATTTCATGGCACAAAATATTTGTCATCCACAATTATAGCGAGAGGCCTTTGAGTTGACATTCAACCATTTCAACCCAAGTCAATTTATGGATCTTTTAATGGGGAGGGTAGTGGGGTTTTCTTTGGTTTTAGGAAGCGGGATAAAGGGAGAACTACGGTTTGAGAGGAAACAATTTGTTGTGATTCTTTATCTTTTTGGTATCCTCCACTAGTCATTGGAGTGTGATCCATGTGGACATGGGCCCGAATCTCCTCGAGGCCACTGATAAAACACTCGAGAAAGAAAGCATCAGTCATACCCTCTGTTCAAAAAGCCGGATGCTCAAATCGACTGAAGTCTTATTTATTCTGATTACTTCAAATTTTTCAAATAGCCCAAATGGTTGGTGTGGAGTGTCAAAGAGTTCATAAAGCTTCGACAACAAATTGGGTCCAAGCAATATACCCTTAATGATAAGTTTTTCTCCATCTACCCTGCCGTTTACGCAGTTCTTAGTTTAGATGGAGAAAACCATACTGGATTTTGGTCAAGTCATATGTAATGTTGTAGAGAGAGAAATGGTGTTCCATTTGTGTGACCCAACCAGTGGAATTAGAGCCATCAAATTTGGTTACATCCACTGTAGGAAGGCATTATGTCCCTTTGAAAGTGATGGGTTGAAAGGAATGGGAAGAAGTTTCACCTTCAGTCCTTTTTATGTGCCACAGGGAAAGATTCATGATGAGAAACTTGAGTTTAGTGCAGTGATACAAGGAAACAGTTAAATTTGGGTGGTCCCAGGTTAGATGTTTGAATTACGCCATTCACCCGGACTGCATGGCTACATTCTGAATACATTCATGGAGGCATCACGAGAGGCAATAATAACACTGAGTTTTTGCACTTCTTGTTACGTCTCAAGTAAACAGTTAGCAGTGTGAAGCTGAGACTCTAGTTCTTGATTCTGGTATGAGCCACAGTGATGGAGTGGCTTGAAAAGAGAATGATGAGGTCAGAAATTTTAGGAAAAATGATATGGATGAAAGTATTTAAAGAGGAAGATGAATCTAATGGAGATAGATTACGAAGAATGCTTTGAGATGCGAAGAATCTTTGCGGTCTTTAAATCCTGGTCCCGAACGAGAGTATTTATGCTTTCTTGAACAGGATCGCGTGTCAATAGATCTTGTCAATTTAATTTGTTTATGTTGTTGTTTATGTTCCCCAAGAGGTAGGTATTCAAGGGTTCTGAGACAAGGGTTTGCCACATGCTATAGCTCTCGATATACGTGTGGGGTCCCTTGTTAATTTTCGGCCCAATATCTCATGGCACCTACTAAGGAGGATAGACCATACCCTTAGTGTTACTACCCAAATCCTACTAAGTATCTTCCCAAATTTGCGTTTCTTCGGTGACACTATAAAAGTAGTCTGACGTAGATGAGTTTATCTAAGGGCTGAAAATCCTGATACGATCGCTTTGGTGGTATGGGTTGCACTACGGTCCCGAGAGGGGTGTTACCAACGGGGTTACAAGGGGTAGCCAGCGGATATCAACAAGAACCACTTGTATTTCTGCGTGTATGAATCCCATAACCACGGGTTTATGCCATAACAGCAGTCTTTGTGGCCAAAGGCAGCTAGAATACACCTCTACTACAGGAAAAAAATACCCACAATTTTACACTTGGGGAAAGTGCTGCGATACCACTTGCAAGATACGGTTATAAAATATGCGAACAGAAATAAAATGCTAGAAATGGCGGGATAACAGTAAATATCCAGTATAATATTCACAATACACAAAATGATATACAAAAGTAGCAATAGAAAGAACTTTGATTGACAATGTTCGGTTACTCTTGAGTGGGCAACCTCCAATCGGGCAGCGCGCTGTTACAATAATATTCAAGCTGGGGTTTTCATACCCTCGACCCTTATTTATACTAAAATATGTCTATTAAGAGAAGCATCTAGAGGAAGATCCTTCTAGAAGCGAGGAAGCTTCTATTAGGTCTTCTTACATCCATATATTCTATTTTATTGAAAGGTCTTGTGTATTGACCTTTATTACATCGAATACATTGATCTACCTATATATAAGTTTAGGACCTTAACATTCTATGTTGATTGGTATTTCCCCACATACATGTGGATACATATTTTATTTTTCTGAGGGGTAGTAGGAGGATATTCTGGGACATTTTATTTTGGTACTACTAGTAGTGTTACTTTCTTAGGAAAGTAAGTGGATGGAAGCTTAGTTGTAGTCTCTCCACTTAAAGGAGAAATGATTTGTTCCTCATGTTCAACCCCTATACCTATAGCCTCTCCAAGATATTATCCATGGTCTTCATCCTTTTCATCATCCTCTTTCGAGAGGAGGTTGTATCTTACGAGCTGTGTTCTTCATTTTCACTTCCACCCTTATATTCTTGAGCCTTTTCCTCTTTGGTGGATTGTGAACTTTGTTATGGGGGTGGCACAGTCTTCTCAATTTTATCTGTTCTTGAGCCTTTTCCTCTTTGGTGGATTGTGAACTTTGTTATGGGGGTGGCACAGTCTTCTCAATTTTATCTGTTGCCACAACCTCTCTTTATGGTTGTGTTCTTTCATGGGTTAAACTTACTTTCTCCTCTAGGTTGGACTCATTTAAAATAGAAACTCTCAAAGTGTTCATATCATCACTATCATCATCATAAATTGTTATTAAATCTGCAATCACATGGGCCAAGACTATTGTGCCTGGTACCTTCGTCAAGGCCTTAAATGCTACTAGTGGTTCTGGCTTCCCTACTTACACTTTCTCGGTGCTTAGTCATGATTGAGTGTTTACTCCTTCTAGTGTAATCCCCCCTTGAGAGTAATGTTCATCCTCTCCCATATTTGGTTCTTCCTCAGATTTCCTTTGTTGTTCTAGCTCTTTGACTCCTCTATTATGTTCAGATTCATGAGCTATCCTTTCAACTTCTTCCTGGAGTCTTTCTTCTTCATCTCTCCTTGGTTCTTCTGCTTCTCTTTCCTTTATGATATGTATATGATTGCTTCTCCTTTTTGAGTCATCGGAGAAGGAATAATTCATACTTGTGATATATGAATAATGTCTAATGTATATGAGTGCATAATTGTAATGATGTATACCTAAATAAAAGTCTACGTATGAGTGAAAAATGAGGATAAGGAGAGATATTAGGAGAGATGTTGTGGATATGGTTATGGATATGATGTGATCTAATTACCTAATTAAGACTTAGTAGTTATGGTCACCTATGGTTATATAAAGAGACCATTTTTACAATAGAATGTACACATGAGAATGTGATGATGTAATATAGATTTCCCATTCGGGGGTTTCTTGAGTATAATTCTTGGTGTCCTTTGATTAAATATATCTTTGTGTGTATTTGTTGTTGGCTATTAAATCCATCATTTGGTATCAGAGCACAAGGTGAGAAGAGAAGGTGTAGCATAGGTTGTCGCTTGCAGCTGCTGATCTCTTTAGTCACAGTCGGTGATGAGAGTCCCTTCTCATTGAAATAAAGTGTTCCTTATCGTACAGGTAATGTGGCAATGGAAACATTTGCGGAGGAGAAGAGACATGTTATAAAACCTTTAGAATTCATCAAATTCTAGCATTTTTTCTCTCAAGTGAAATCACACTCCTATTTGGTGCATTAGTGTGTTTCTATTCATTAAAATGAGATAGTGGTCAATTCAATAATTCATGGTCATAGTTCTCTGAGCATAGGATGTGTAAGAAATAAATTTGGTGTAAATTTGGAACTTGAGATAGATCTAAAGGAGGAATAAATCCAGTGCAATATGGAGGTCATGAGAACAATAGTTTGAAATATTGTCGTGGCTTGCAGTCAAATATGAGGAGAGAAAAGGGCACTAGTCCATGGATATAAAAGCATGCCGTTTCTCTACAAGCTTAATATTCCGATCACAACTTCAAAACAAAAATATTTGTTAATATAATCTCGCATGCTCATAAACTACTGACCTAACCATCCCAACTCATTGGAGAACGACCTTGGCTAGCTTATGGACCGTGTCAATTGCAATGAAATATGGTTTGAATTTAGGCTAAATGCTATTTTTGAACTATACAAGACATAGTAAAAAAGATATAAAATAATAGCCTTATAGTCTTACAATATCTCAAACATATTTACATATAACTACTCAATTCTATGTTGAATTTAGAAGAGAGTGATTGCATTTATTATGAGATAAAAATGGGTTAAAAGTCTATCGATGTTGGTTTAGAGTCAAAGTAATATTAATTCAAGTTCTCTTAAAGAGAATATAAGGATGTAGAGTATATTCTTGTTAAGATTGCATTAATGTAAAAAATATGAAAGGGTTGAGAGTGCATTAATGTAAAGTTATGAAAAGGTGATTTATTGAGTCCAAGTCAAAGTCAAGTTAAGTGTGAGTAGAAAGATTTTGGGTATTTTGAGTATGTAATAAATATTTTTTCAAAACCAAGAAGTGAGTCAAAGTCAAAAAAATTAAATTCAAGTTATGTAAATCATGCAATTGGTGCGTCAATTAAGTTTACCAAACCAAGGTCATAGGTTTCCTTGTTGGACATTGTACAACCCAACAAGAAACATATTTTTGTAAACATGTAATTGCAAATGAATAAATAATATTGCAGGTGTCTTGTTGGATGAAGACATCCTTCCTACAAGAAAAAGTTTATGCAGGTATTGAGAATAATTGTGCAAGAAGAAAATGAAGAAGATAGAAGAATATGTTGAATCCATAACAACAAAACATGATGGTAAAAACATGACTAATGAAGATGTTGACTCCAAGACAAAAGAAGATGACAAAGAAAGATCAAACAGAGAAATAAGAAAGAAAGACAGTGAAGAAATAAAAGGAATGGATTAGTGGAAGAGAAGCTGCAAAAAAGTATAGAAGAATGTAGCAGCAAAGAAGACAAAGAATGAAGAAGGAATCAAAGCAAGGTAAACAAGTAGTACAGTGTGTTACATAATTTGAGATGCATAGAGAATGAGATCCCTAAGAAGTTTGAAGATCCTCTTTGATAATGTTGTTTTTTAATGATGGAAACAAAGATGATATTGATCATATGTTTGTATAAGGGATAGATTATCCTGAAACGAAAGTTGAAATTGTATGTACCTAAGTGAAATGATGATGTAAGCTATGAAGAGGCATGTTGTAATGTTATACCAAAACTTTCCACACCATTTTCATTGTGAGATGGCCTAACCCTTGTCCTTGACTTGCAACTTGAAATCACAAGTTCCCTCATCAAGATCACTTAAAAAACAATTTTTTTATGAATATATGTGGGTTTCCTTGGTGTGACATGTGGACATCCACACCTTGCTAGTGTACAACCCCCAGATTCCCTCAAAACATGTGAAAAATAAAATAATTCCACTTTTTTGGGTGGGGTTTGCGGTTGGGATCATTTCCTAAACTCCCTAAGCCCATACCAAACAAAATTAAACCTCTTTAACCTCTTGAGGAGGGTATAAAATCACCTTTGAATGCATGGATGAGAAGGACAATCTAGGTGAAAATAATTGTTGTTGAAATTGGAAGTCTCCTTATCTCCTCTATCCTCTGAGTAGCATCCCTTCGATTTTGGAACTTGATTTCCAAAATTCCTTTCTCATTCCTATGTGGCTATAGGGTGTGTTCCTATCCATATTGAGTCACCCAAGAAAGGGAAATCCCATTGATTTGATGCTTGAAGGATCACTTGAGGGACCCAGAACAGTTGGTTTCAAGGCAACGTTGGTAGTTGAATCAGGTTGTAGCCACCTTACTCACATTGTTCTTAATAAAAAGAGTTTCTCTTTCCTCCACATGCATGCTTATTGATTCATTTCATTGGGTTATGTTGATTTTCTTTATATGATTGAGTTCTTACATATTATACATGTAATTTGAATATATAACTACCCTATTGCAACATAGATTTGGTTTTCCTCTTGCAGGTTGATACCAAGAAACGTATGGAACAAATTAAGGGTTGAGAGAGAGGATATAGGTCAAACAAAGAGTACAAGGTGCAAAACATCTCTTTCTCTCACTTACTCCTTAGAAAGTAGTTAGTTTCTTATTGCATTGTTGTTTGGGGGTATATTCTATCTTTTATATTTGGCCAATCTCTGTTGTGACATGACCCAAAGTCACGGGGGGGAAATCCCATAACAGAATTGGCGACCATACTAGGGATTCTCCTAGTTTGGGTCATTTTTAGGGTTTCTTTGGTTGTCTTAGGTTTTCTGTAGTTTTTCCCGTTTATGGACTTTATTTTCATAGCTTTCATCATTTAGAAACTTTTCTAAAAGTTTTTGCAATCCCCCCTTGTTGGATTACTGAGAGGGGGGGGGTGAATCAGTAATAGAGCAATTTAATCCTTTTTAACCATATAATCCAAGTGTTATATCAATGAAGCATTATAATACAATAATTGCATAGTAAATAAGAAATGAACAAATGAACAATCATACACATACACAGTACACTAGTGTTTCACGTGGAAACCCAAATCGAGAGAAAACCANCCCCCTATGTTCTCCGACTACAACCAAAAGGTGGCTACAACCACCTATCCTTGCCCCATCCAACCGCCTTGAAGTAGAAGTAGAATGATGTAACCACTGTCACACTATCACTATGAGATATACCATTGTAAACTTGTACCAATCAACTTGTACCAAACAACCTATACCATGCATCAACCTGTACCTCAACCTGTACCATAAACAAGTGCATCAACCATGAACCAACTTGTACCAACCAACCTGTAATCAACCTGTACCATAAACAAGTGCATCAACCATGCACCAACCTGTACCTCAACCTGTCATCAACCTGTACCATAAACAAGTGCATCAACCATGCACCAACCTATACCAACCAACTTGTAATCAACCTGTACCATAAACAAGTGCATCAAGCATGCACCAACCTATACCTCAACCTGTACCATGAACAAGTGCATCAACCATGCACCAAACTTGTACAAATAACCTATCACAACAAATTGTCCAAACAACCTATTACAACAATCTGTCTCATCAATTTTATCAACCAAATCAGATCTACTCACCAAGATCAATCACAAATACAACTCTTAAAGATGTGCATCAACCAAGTATAAAACAACAACTCATAATCATCACCAAGATCAATATGTGCTTCTGATAATACAAGTATGCTACATCATCCATAAACCATGTGTCAAAAATGATACTAACAAGTGCCTCCAACCACGTACCAAGTATGTACCAATCATGTATCAACTACTCATCAATATGTACCAACATTATCAACTATACACCTCATGTATGCGCCAACTCATCAACTACTTGTCTCAACCATGTACTCAACATGTACCTCAACCAAAAGCCCTCATCAATTTCATCATCCAA
>SNQJ01S0218904.1:0-15260 GCA_010110895.2 Picea sitchensis
AATATTAATAAGGCCTTTCAATAAAATAGAATAAGGCAGATGTAAGAAGACCTAATAGAAGCTTCCACTTCTAGAAGGATCTTCCTCTAGATTCTTCTCTTAATAGACATATTTAGTATAAATAAGGGTCGAGGGTATGAAAAACCTAGCTTGGAGATTATTGTAATAGAGCACTGCTCGATTGGAGGTTGCCCCCTCGAAGAGGCATGTGAACATTGCTTTCTGAATCAAAGTGTTATTTCTATTGCTGTTCTTATATCATTTCTGTGTTATTGTGGAGATTATGCTGGATATTTTACTATTATTCTGCCATTTCTAGCATTTTATTTATGTTCTACATATTTTATATATCTGGTATCTTGCATATTTCCATAGATGTATCAAGTGACATGAGAAAGAACTCTCTGAATTGAGCAGGCTAGTGCCTCATATCTAAAGCTGGTTGAAACAGTTACCTATGTCGTATGTCTATTCAGCGTGATAGAATTTACAGAGTGCTAACATTCTGGCGTCGTTTCCAAGGACGAAATTTAAAAAGTTTCCCTGGGAAGAACGACATGGTTGAGTTCTAGAGTCTGAGAGTG
Source organism: Picea sitchensis (assembly GCA_010110895.2). Classification (NCBI taxonomy): domain Eukaryota; kingdom Viridiplantae; phylum Streptophyta; class Pinopsida; order Pinales; family Pinaceae; genus Picea; species Picea sitchensis. The sequence continues at coordinate 585 of SNQJ01S0218904.1, forward strand.
GCAGACACTTAGGCACACATTGGTTGTATTCCTGCTCTGGCGACTCCACTTCAGTTTGAAGGTGACTCCACTGATAAAAGAATCTTGAATTTCCAAGAGGCGACCCTGCTCTCAATACTTCAAGCACGAGACAGAAACTTCACTGAAATATGAAACCCCTTGACAGGGGCAAGGAAGGGCATCATGAGGGAAAAAATGTACTCAAAATGGGACCTCTTACAAAGCATTTTACTTTTTATTTTAAGTTTCCTTTGCTCCTTCCTTGAAAATTCCAAACAAACTTTATTTTACCTATTGTATCTTAATAATGATCATGAAAGACTTCAAATTATATTTCCTCCTCTATACGTTGTGCATGCATACCCTCGCCTTGTCGTTGGTTCTGATAAAAAGGTTTCACCTAGGCCACGCAATGACAATGACCAAGTTGATGAATCCCGCGAGACTCAGGCCAATGTCTCTCCCACTGTTCTTGGCTCAACACCCCCTAAGGCTCGACATAGATATATACCCTTAAAGCTACCCCAAACCCTTCATGACTTCCCTCCAAATTACTATGAGTTCCTACCTGTGTTCAACGGAGAATCAGGTATCATATCTGCTAAAAAGCACAATCAAGGATTTGAGATTTTTATAGATTTATTCGATATTGACCATGATGGTGTGTGTATGAGAGTTTTCTCTCAATCCTTGAAAGGAGACACCAAACACTAGTTCAAACACTTACACCCAAAAACCATCAACTCATGGGTGGAATTGAAGAAGGTTTTTTTTTTAATTTTGGGGCAAGGAGAAATCCTTAGAGTTGCAACTCACTGAGTTTTACACCTTGAAAAGACACAGCAATGAATCTATTTCTATATTCAGTAGAATATTCTCTAGCATCTATTATAATTTGTCCAAAGAAATTCAACCCTCTGAAACTGCTGCCATGCTCCATTATGCAACTGCTCTTCATCCAGATTTTTATTTCCTCCTGATGGAAAGAAAACCTAGGTCCTTACAAAAAATGTTTAGTGATGCTCAGGACATTCAACACAACATCCAAGCATGTAAACAAACCCAAAATGAGGGGTTGAATGTTCAAGGACATGAAAGTGAATATGAAAAGAAAACAGTTGATTGGAATCTTGAGCATAGAATTGACAATATCATAGGTCCTCTTGAAGTTTCCAATGCTAATGATTTTGCAAAAAATTACATCCCACTTGTTGAAAGAAGAGGTGTTGATCCATCCCATGATGAGCAGAGGGCTAATCGTTTTATGTATTCATTTGTAGATAGTCAATAATATGAGTGTGAAAAGAATCTTGTTGAAGAACTGGTTGATGTTCTAAGTTTGTTCTTGTTAGATGACATGGCATATGTTAATGGTTTTCCTAATTATGATGAATATGATGATTACAATGTTGACCCCCTGGAACAATCAACCACATGTTCTCTATCAGAAAATGTTCCTTTTCAGCAATATAATGAAAGCAATCAGGCTGCATATCACAATTCCAAAGAAGAAAGTATTGAATCAGCTGAAGGGAATTCCTTACCTCTATGCTTTTCTTCTTTCAAATTGCTGAAAGAAAATTCTAAAATCATCATCTAAGAAAAAGAATATGTGCTTATGAAAAGCCACGCTAGATCAATGGAGCAGAATGAAAAGATGTCACAACATTATTTTCATGCACTTGAAGACACTATTTCTTGCACTGAAATACAACCATATGTTGGCAATGAAATTGAATATGGTTTCAAATCAGGTAGGACAACCCTACCATTATTTTTTGCTTCTTTCGAATTATTAAAGAAAAATATTTGTAGTATCTCAGGACAGGGATCCTCCAAGCATGAATGGAGTGGTGATGATAATTCTATGGACAATCACACAAAGGGTCATGTCAGATCAGATTTGTAATCTATGTTCAGCTATCAGCCTAAAAAGGAAGAAGAAGTTGCTCCAGAAAGTATTGTTCAAGGTCATTTTCTCCATCCTGAAATCAATATGGATTCTCAACGTGAAAAGGTGTTTAAGAGTATTTTCTCTTCCCTTGAGAATGACATCATGGTTAAATTTTTAAGAAACATAGACATGGCTGAAGATTCTGAACTTGCATCTATGGAAGTTTCCAACAATAAAAGAAACAAATGACATAGATGAAGCAATGTATGCCATTTGTCCATCAGAAACATAGAAAGATAATGAAGAGGCAGTGGTTTTATTCAAGTCATTTGAAAATCAGGGTTTTGAAAACCCATCTGCGGGAGCTCTAGAGTGTGAAGTAGTGCATGAGAAGGAACTTATTTCTATTTATTCACTGGAAAGTCAAAGTGGTTGTCCTCAAACAAATTTCCAGAAATTTAATGAAACCACATCAGAGTTGTTTGATGAACAAGAGGATAGCCTTGGTGCATATTATATGGCTTTCATATTTGAAGATGTTCAATAATATATGAATATGTTTGTTGATATGCATGGCCAAGCAAACAAACCTATCGTCACCATTTCATTCGAAGATGTTCTCAGAACAAAAGAAATAGAGCAAAAACAACTACCACTGATGAAAGATACTTGCCTTTCGGTTTTTGCTCATCAGGGAGAAATGATTTTTCATGATTTTAAAGATCTGATGGACATCCTATTACAGTCTTCAGTGAAGGATGAATTTGCTTCATTCATAAGCTCAGATTTTGGATTCAATTTGTTTTTCCAACCACCATCCTTTACGTTTTTCTACCAGCTTGAGAAAAATGTGAACAAAGGAAAATCAGGAATCCAATTTCTTGATTGGTTGCATTGTCACTTTAGCATCACTTGACTGAGTGGTCATCCCAGCAGTTTTAGGGTAGGTAGGGATGTGAAAATAAGCTTTCCGGTCAATCATTTTCTAGTTTGAGTTTTCTAGCACTAGATACAGTCAGTTTTTAATAATGCACTCAAACGTCCCCCATGCAGTTGGAAGCAGTGCACAGAGCTTGGTAGGAGAAGGACACACACATGTTTTGGGGAACAGCCCCATGGATCGGGCACCAGTTCTACGAGTTCTTTGCTACCTAGTTGGGAGGATAGCATCCCCAGTTGGAGCCAATGTTATCACCCTAACATTTTTTATCGGGATCTAAAATCTTCTGAAGTTTAGCGAGACGCTATACCACAGTAGAGGAAGGATAATTCAGGGCGCTTGGCTATATTCTGTGGTGTATGAACGAATGTAGTGTAAGTGGGAAGGGAGTAGCTCGAAAAGCTGTCGATCTTGAAGAATCTCATATCTATAGTCGAAGCCTACATCGGACAAACAAATAGCAAGGAACTTAACATCCCGAAGGTAGACTGGGGACAACTACTATGGTTTCAACGGAGAGCGCATGGCGCTCTTACACATGCATCGGGGGAGACAAAGGATTGCCCGAAACCACTTTTCCTATTGCCCCGATGTCACATGGTTCAAAATGTCATGTCGATAGCTCATGGGGAGGATGGTGGTTCATCAGATCACCTCAGATCACCGGTCTAGGTACTTTCCCGGATGACATACCAAAAGGATGTTGCCACGTAACTAACTCGAGGCTCATCATTCAAAGTGGATTGATGAAGCATGGAACACCAAGGTACTGCGACAGTAATTCATGAGCAAAGTACACAAACCATCAAATCTCAGATATGAATCATTTTATCCTATTCTGGGAAATTGTCATCTTATGCATAAGAAAAACAAGCTTGGCCTATGCTCCTGAATTCTATAAACTCAAAGGGTGGCCAAATCAAGGTCTCTGCGAAGTCTGGAAGGCATGGATAATACTCGTCAAATGATGTCTGGTGTGACTAGGTTCTCAGCTAAGGTACTAGGTAGGTCAATAAGTAAGAATCAAAGATGGGTCTTGCAGATGTTGGCAACTAAATTTCATACCGAACCTGACACTAGGACAGAGTTGGGAGTAAAATTAAACCCCGTTATGAGGGATCTTGTCATAAATGAACATGCAGACAACACCTAACACCCATATACAAATAAGAAGTGGAGAAAAAGGAGGAAATAAGAGGCCAAAACTGATATGATAGAGAGTGTCGGGGAAAATTTCGATTGGTAGAGTACCCTGGAGGAGGAAATCATTAAGCTGAGGTGAATCCTTAGGTAAAATTTTGGTGTATTTCAGATAGTTTTGGACAGATGTCGGCTTAAGAGAAGAGAGTCTTGATATGACAGACCAATTACTAACGTTCCCTTTAAATAATACAACTGTCTTCCTTTTTGTAACTTGTATCTGTTTTTAGAATTATGAGGAAGTCGGAATGTTTTAAATTCCATATGAAATTCCTCTATATATGCTTGGCCTCAGGAGTATAGAAGCATGGAGAAAAGAGGAGCCTTCCCTCTGTGTAGGAAAACTTTATAAATCTCTGGGGCTAGAATGAATACATGGGTGTAGAGGCAGATTTTGGGACTTTTATGAAAAGATTCTAATTGGTGGTGTTATAAGTCTCGTTTTCTCTCATAGTGTGTGATTCCTGTTATTTTGTTTTTTCATTTTCCTTTCTTCTGTCTAAATTGAGAAACCAAAAGTCCAGAATTCATTATTCAATGCTCTCGGCTTGGCAATTTAGACTATATTCATCTCTTCTAAACCATTTTAGAATTCATTACTATAATGCTCTGATAATAGTTGTGTGTTTCTTTTCTTCTAATACCATCTAAAATTTTCAAGCATAAACTCAGAAGTCACTTCCTCATTTAGCCTTTTCCTCTTGATTGTTTTCACAATTTGGAAATGCATCCTACATTCTTGACCCCGTAGCCCAAAGGTCATCTTCATCTCTTCAACAACTTTATTAAAACCCCAAAACAAACCAATTCTATCCACCGATTTCCATATATGTATCAAGTGACATGAGAGATCCCTCTCTGAGTTGAGCAGGCTAGTGCCTTAGATCTAAAGCTGATTGAAACAGTTACCTCTGTCATCTGTCTATTCATACGAACAAAATTTACAGAGTGCTAACATTCTGGCCCCGTTGCCGTGGACGAAATTTAAAAATTTCCCCTGGGAAGAACGACATGGTTGAGTTATAGGGTCTGAGAGCAGTAGACACTTAGGCACACATTGGTTGTATTCCTGCTCTAGCGACTCCACTTCAGTTCGAATGTGACTCCACTGATAAAATAATCTTGAATTTCCAAGAGGAAACCCTACTCTCAATACTTCAAGCGCGAGACAGAAACTTCACTGAAATATGAAACCCCTTGACAGGGGCAAGGAAGGGCATCATGAGGAAAAACAGGTACTCAAAATGGGACCTCTTACAAAGCATTTTACTTTTCATTTTAAGTTCCCTCTGCTCCTTCCTTGAAAATTCCAATAAAACTTTCTTTTACCTATTTTATCTTAATAATGATCATGTAAGACTTAAAATTATATTTCCTCCTCTATACGTTGCACATGCATACCCTCGCCGTGTCGCTGGTTCTGATAAAAAGGTTTCATCTAGGCCACACAATGACAATGACCAAGTTGATGAATCCCATGAGACTCAGACCAATGTCTCTCCCACTGTTCTTGGCCCAACACCCCCTAAGGCCTGACATAGATATATACCCTTAAAGTTACCCTAAACCCTTCATGATTTCCCTCCAAATTACTATGAGTTCCTACCTATGTTCGACAAAGAATCAAGTATCATATCTGCGGAAAATCACATTCAAGGGTTTGAGTATTTTATAGATTTATTCGAGATTGACCATGATGATGTGTGTATGAGAGTTTTCTCTCAATCCTTGAAAAAGGACACCAAACACTGGTTCAAACACTTACACCTAGAAACAATCAGCTCATGGGTGGAATTGAAGGTTTTTTTTTAATTTTGGGGCAAGGAGAAATCCTTAGATCTGCAACTCACTGAGTTTTACGCCTTGAAAAGACGCAGCAATGAATCTATTTCTATATTCAGTAGAAATTTATCTAGCGTCTATTATAATTTGTCCAAAGAAATTCAACCCTTTGAAGTTGTTGCCATGCTCCATTATGCAACTACTCTTCATCCAGATTTTTCTTTCCTTCTGATGGAAAGAAGACCTGGGTCCTTACAACAAATGTTTAGTGATGCTCGGAACATTCAACACAACATCCAAGCATGTAAACAAACCCAAAATGGGGGGTTGAATGTTCAAGGACATGAAAGTGAATATGAACAGAAAATAGTTGATTGGAATCTTGAGCATAGAATTGACAATATCATAGGTCCTCTTGAAGTTTCCAATGCTAATGATTTTGCAAAAAATTGCATCCCACTTGTTGAAAGAGGAGGTGTTGATCCATCCCATGATGAGCAGAGGGCTGATCATTTTATGTATTCAGTTGTAGATATTCAAGAATATGAGTGTGAAAAGAAGCTTATTGAAGAATAGGTTGATGTTCTAAGTTTGTTCTTGTAAGATGACATGGCATATGTTAATGATTTGCCTATATATGATGAATATGATGATTACGATGTTGACCCCCTGAAACAATCAACCACATGTTATCTATTAGAAAATGTTTTTTTTCAGCAGTATAATGAAAGCAATTAGGCTGCATATCACAATTCCAAAGAAGAAAGTAATGAATTAGTTGAAGGGAATTCCTTACCTCTATGATTTTCTTCTTTCAAATTGCTAAAAGAAAATCCTAAAACCATCATTGAAGAAAAAGAAGTTGTGCTTATGCAAAGCCATGCTAGATCAATGGAGCAGAATGACAATATGTCACAACATTATTTTCATGCGCTTGAAGACCCTATTTCTTGCGCTGAAATACAACCATATGTTGGCAATGAAATTGAAGACATTTCAAATCAGGTAGGACAACCCTGCCATTATGTTTTTCTTCTTTTGAATTATTGAAGAAAATTATTTGTAGTATCTCAGGACAGGGATCCTCCAAGCATGAACGGAGTGGTGATGATAATTCTATGGACAATCACATAAAGGGTCATTTCATCTCAGATTTGAAGTCTATGTTCAACTATCAGCCTGAAAAGGAAGAAGAAGTTGCTCCAGAAAGTATTGTTCAAGGTCATTTTCTCCATCCCGAAATCAGTATGGATTCTCAACGTGAAAAGGTGTTTCAGAGTATTTTCTCTTCCCTTGAGAATGACATCGTGGTTAAATTTTTAAGCAACATAGACATGGATGAATATTTTGAAATTGAATCTATGGAATTTTCCAGCAATAAAGAAACAAATGACATAGATGAAGCGTTGCATGCCATTTGTCCATCAGAAACACAGAAAGATAATGAAGAGGTCATGGTTTTATTCAAGTCATTTGAAAATCAGGGTTTTGAAAATGCATCCATGGGAGCTCTAGACTGTGAAGTAGTGCATGAGCAGGAACTTATTTCTATTTATTCAATGGAAAGTCAAAGTGGTTTTCCTCAAACAAATTTCCAGAAATTTAATGAAACCACATCAGAGTTGTTTGATGAACAAGAGGATAGCCTTGGTGCATATTATATGGCTGTCATATTTGAAGATGTTCAAGAATATATGAATATTTTTTTTGATATGCATGGCCAAGCAAACAAACCTATCGTTGCCATTTCCTTCGAAGATGTTCTCAAAAAAGAAGAAATAGAACAAAAACAACTAACATTGATGAAAGATACTTGACTTTTGGTTTTTGCTCATCAGGGAGAAATGATTTTTCATGATTTTCAAGATCCGATGGCCATCCTATTACAGTCTTCAATGAAGGATAAATTTTCTTCATTCATCAGCTCAAATTTTGGATTCAATTTGTTTTTCCAGCCGCCATCCTTTACGTTTTTCTACCAACTTGAGAAAAATATGAACAAAGGAAAATCAGGAAGCCAATTGCTTGATTGGCTGTGTTAACATTAATTCTTTTTAAGAGGGGTGGGTTGTTTTCTCTCCTTTGAGCCCGTAGCCCGAGCTGCGAAGAAGTAGGATTAAAGGTCCAACAAAGGCATTTTGTCCAAGGATGCGTCCATGAGCAAACCGTGCAGTGCATAGAATCTCAATTTCAGGCTTAAAATGTTAGCAGACGCACAACCCAGTGTCCGGTGGCGAGGATCGATCGATGAATTAGATCGTCAGTTGGCAGATATTTGCGGCCGACAGAATTATGCCATGTTTAGCACAAGAATCGGGCCTGCAGTCTTGCCGAAATGATCCAGGTTGCCCATCCCGGAGGAGCATGTGGCGCACGATCGAGCTCTCTCGCAGCTTCGCCCATCGCGACCTTGAAGCACTTTTTCTCTACAGCTGGGATCCCCGAAACGCGAAGTGTCGAAGGTGTCCACGATTCGGGCCCACAGTATCACTGAATAAGTTCTAGGCCATCCGATCAAAGAGAGGCACGTGGCGCGCGATTAGTCTCTATCACCTCTTCACCTATCGTGACTTTGAAGAACAGGAATCAGCCTCCTCCCAGTCGTGAAATGCAAGATACGACGGCATCCAGGATTCAAGCCCACAATATCATCAAATAAGTTCTGGGCCATCCGATCAAGGAGGGATATGTGGCATGTGATTAGGCTCTATTGCCTATTCACCTATCGTGACTTTGAAGAATAGGAATCAGCCTCCTCCCAGTCGCGAAATGCAAAGTGCCGAAGGTGCCTCTAGTTGCGGGCCCACGGTCATAGCACTGGGTCGTATGGAAAAGGGACAAAGCAGATGAAGGGGCATGGAGCCAATGCGTTCAAGGAAAAATGATCATGGCCATCAGTTTTAGAGTCGATCCAACCATTGATCATGGAGAGTTGTTTCGCAAGATTGGGCACCAGGAAATTTGAAGGTCGGGGAAGTAGAAATCCCCGAAAGAAGAAATGCCAAAGCGCCCTTGAGAGAGGTGCTAGGTCATGGCCCTGGGTTACATTGATGGTGGTGCAAGAAGAAAGATAAGCTAGCCTTTGATCCTTAGGGAGTAGGCACGTGGTCTTCTCCTGAGCATATCATCTCGGCCACTCCATGGGGAAGAAATTAATGAAAATCGAGCAAGTGGGTGAAACCTCAGCTTGAGCCATAAACGAAAGGCATGGGAGGCCTGGATAAATCAACCAATGGTACCCTTGTGTGCAGGTCCCCCCCTGCAAGATCCATGTTGAGTTAAGGTGGCATCTGATGAAGTACTTTTGTCCAGGATTGACTGAAAATATGCCGCGCCTTGGAGGTTCGAGCACACCTCTATTGGGCGAATTTTTCTGAGTATATATACTCATTTTTTATATCTTTGTAAGCATCAATGATAGAGCAAAGCTCTCGATTATAAAGTTTTAATAGACACTCTAGTTCTCTAGTTATGTATCTGTATGTGATATTTCTCTTTTTATAACAAACAGCTTTCTTATCCCATCTAGTTTCATCTCATACTGAGAGAGTTCATGATCGACTGATTCGCGTGAATTACTATGACTGTGTTAAGATAAAGGATTTATTGTAACACCATTATATTCTCCAGTGTTGCCTACATTTGAGCGTAAGAAGTTCTTATGTTCAATTTTTTCCTCTATAGGTTGTCATAAGCTCGATGCCTACAGTAGCCCTCAGCTTTTCCTCACAGAAGTCTTCCTCCTATTCACCCTTACTACAACTCATTATCTGAAGTTTAACTAAGACCTCACCTACCTGTGCATGTCCAGCCTAGTTTCGGAGTTAGAACGATATTGTTCCAAGTTTTCTTCCACTTGATCACCCTCTATAAACAAATCGTGACATAAACTGATGGGCGTCGGGCTCTGCTCCTGATGCAATTCAGGAGTGACTTCCAACGCCAATAGGATGCATTGGCACTTTAGCATCACTTGAGAGAGTGGTCATCCTAGCAGTTTTAGGGTAGGTAAGGATGTGAAAATAAGCTTGTCGATCAAGCATTTTCCATTTTGAGTTTTCTAGCACTAGATACAGTCAGTTTTCAATAATGCACTTGGACGTCCCCCATGCAGTTGGAAGCAGTGCACAGATCTTGGTAGGAGCAGGACACACACATGTTTTGGGGAACATCCCCATGGATCAGGAACCAGGTCTATGAGTTCTTTTCTACCTCACTAGGAGGATAGCATGCCCAGTTGGAGCCAATGTTATCACCCTAACAATATTTATCGGGATCTAAAAACTTCTGAAGTTTAGCGAGATATTATACCACAGTAGAGGCGCAATAGTTCAGGGTGCTCGGCTATATTCTGCGGCATATGAATGAATGTAGAGGAAGTGGGAAGGGAGTATCTCGGTGGGCCGTCGATTTTGAAGAATATCAGATCTACGGTCAAAGCCTACATCGGACAAACAAATAGCACGAAACTTAACATCGCAAAGGCAGACCGGGGAAAACTACTCTAGTTTCAATGGGGAACGTGTGTCGCTCTTACACATGCATCGGGGGAGACGGTGGATTTCTCGAAACCACTTTTCCTATGGCCCCAATGTCACATGGTTCAAAACATCATGTCGATAGCTCGTGGGGAGGATGGTGGTTGGTCATATCACCTCACATCACCGGTCCACGTACTTTTCCAGATGACGTACCAAAAGGACGTCGCCGCATAACTAACTCGAGGCTCATCATTCGAAGTGGATTGATGAAGCGTGGCACACCAAGGTATTGTGACAGTAATTCATGAGAAAAGTACACAAACCATCAAATCTCAGATATGAATCATTTTATCCTATTTTGGGAAATTGTCATCTTATGCGTAAGAAAAACAAGCTCAGCCTGTACTCCTAAATTCTGTAAACTCAAAGGGTGGCCAAATCAAGGTCTCTGCGAAGTCTGAAATGCATGGATAATACCCATCAAATAATGTCTGGTGCGACTGGGTTCTCAACTAAGGTACCTGGCAGATCAATAACTGAGAATGAAAGATGGGTCTTGCAGATGTTGGCGACTAAATTTCATACCGAACTTGAAACTGAGATAGAGTTGGGAGTAAAATTAAACCCCATTATGAGGGATATTATCATAAATGAACACGCAGATAACACCTACCACCCAGCTGCAACCATTTCAGAATTCATTACTATAATGCTCTGATAATAGTTGTGTTTTTCGTTTCTTCTGATACCATCTAAAATTTTCAAGTATAAACTCAGAAGTCGCTTCCTCATTTAGCCTTTTCCTCTTGATTGTTTTCATGATTTGGAAATGCATCCTACATTCTTGACCCCATAGCCCAAAGGTCATATTCATATCTTCAACAACTTTATTAAAACCCCAAAACAAACCAATTCTAGCCATCGATTTCCATAGATGTATCAAGTGACACGAGAGAGCCCTCTCTGAGTTGAGCAGGCTAGTGCCTCAGCTCTAAAGCTGGTTGAAATACTTACCTCTGTCATCTGTCTATTCAACTGGACATAATTTACAGAGTGCTAATAGGGAGGACACTTTAAATTGTTTACTAATCACTCCGCGTTGAAGTACCTAGTCAACAAACCAGTGTTGGGGGGATAATATGCAGATGGTTGCTGTTATTTCAAGAATATGATTTTGATATCATAGTAAAGCTAAGGAGAATGAAAAAAGGTCATGACCACTTGTCAAGGTTGGAACATGGTGAAGAACCAACCAGTTTAGAGGATGCACTGCCAGATGCACAGCTACTGGCCATTAGAAATATCGATGACCACTTCGCAAAGATAGTCCAATTCCTATCAACAGGAATGGCACCCAGTGAGTATACAATTCCTCAGAAGAAACAGTTAGTGGTGCACGCTGCATATTTCTCACTTATAGTTGGACATCTATACAAGATGGGACCGGATGAGATATTGCGAAGGTGTGTTAGGGAGGCAGAGCGACCATTGATCCTCACAGAATCTCATGAAGGCATCGCAGGAGGAAATTATGCAGGGAATGAAACTGCGCAAAAGGTTCTTAGAGATGGCCTTTGGTGGTGTACCTTACACAAATATGCTAAAGACTATTCCAGATCCTGTGATGTATTCCAAAGGGTTGGAAAACCATCCAGAAGAGATGAAATTCCATTAGCACCACAATTGACCCTACAAGCATTTGAAAAATGGGCCAATGACTTCGTTGGACCTATAAACCCACCAGGAAAGTAAACAAGAGAAAGGTACATAATTACAGCAACAGAGTACTTGACCAGATGGGTCGAAGCAAGAGCAGTTAAGGACTGTAGTGAAACTATAGTTGCGCACTTCATATTTGATGACATCATCACTAGGTTTGGATGCACAAATATCCTTATGAGTGATCAAGGTACACATTTCATCAATAAGACAGTTGAAGCCCTGACTGAAGAATTTGCAATCCACCATCAAAAGATCACATCGTACCATCCACAAGAAAATGGGGCAGTTGAAGCATTCAACAAGATTTTGGAAACAACACTAATCAATATTTGTTGTGTGAACAGAGATGATTTGGATTTAAGAGTACCAGCAATGTTATGGACCTATAGAACCACTTGCAAGAAGCTAACAATGGAGACCCATTTTAAGTTGGTATATGTTCTTGAAGCTGTTGTTCCAATGGAATATTTGTTACCAAGCCTAAGAATTGATTCCTTTACAGATATGGATGACACTAGAGATATTCAAGAGAGGCTTGCGCAGTTGGTCGAACTTGAGGAAGATAGATTCACTATAGGATTCCATCAGCAGGTTCAGAAGGAAAGCGAAAAAACCTATCATGACAGGCACATCAAGAAGAAGGCATTTAGACAAGGAGACCTAGTGTTGGTCTATGACAGCAAGTTCATAAAACATCCTGGAGAATTCAGAACGCATTGGCTCGGACCATATGATATCGCCTATGTCACAAAAGGAGGAGTTGCACAGTTGAAGACGTTAAAGGGAGAATGGAAGGAAGGATTAGTGAATGGTAGTCGTCTGAAGTTGTACTAGGACAACCAGTTGCCTCGTAGATCCTAGTAAAAGCATGAAGAAAAGGGTCTAGGTACCAAGTGCAATTGAAACTAGGTACCAAACATAGAAAAGACACTCTACATAGGGAAGAAGAGAAAGCATAAAGCAGAAAGCAAAGGTTGCACTACGTAGTCCAAAGTCAAAATACAACAGAAAAATTAGATCTGAAGTGCCTCAGGACGAGTCACAGATGATTTTTGGGGGTATGTTGGCCCTTGGTTATGGAAGGAAGTGAATATCAAGGAAGAAAAGGGAGCAAGTGAACTTCGCAGAAGATATAGTGATTGATATTGGGTCGAAGTGAGAAAAAGAGAATAAAAGATGGAGCGAAGCCCGAGAAAGCAAGCAGTTGGAAAAGGAGATCGAGAATGACAATTCAGCAAGGAAGAAGGATCATGGACAACTCATCAAGAGGAAAAATCCACCATTAGATTCTTTGGAGCACCGCACGAGAAGGAAGGAAAGACAGGTTGGCGAAGCCCTTAAAACACAGGTCAAGTTGACCTTGGGTTTTAGACACCTAGGGTTTTGGTATCTAGGGTTTTGACACCTAGGTTTCGACCTAAGGATGTTGGTGAATGATTGTAATGTATAAATAGAGGTCTAAAGGGCCTAGGTTGGGTCGGTATGATAATGTTGTTATTATTGTTGTTGGTATTGAGTTGGTTGAGAGAGGAGTATTGTGTGAGAGAGAAGTGTTGAGTACAAGAGCCTTCTAGATTGTAAGATCTTCAGCTGGGTGCGAAGATCAACCCTATAGCTGGATGTGCAGGGAGGGGAGAGAAACGAGGGAGAAGAGAGAAGATATGCTAGCTAAGAGCGCAGATAAGAACTGTATGCGTTACTTAAATATAATATAGCATAGTTATGTGGACATAGCCCTAGAGAGAAGGTGAACCACATATATTCCGTGTTGTGTGTGATTGGTATTTTGTATCTGTCATTTATATATTGTTATTGCATTGTTGTGGTAGATATGATAGATGCATGGAATGGATCAAAGCTGATAAGTGATATATGAATGATGAGTTGTTATTGTGTGAGATCCACTTGATATTCCCTTTGGTTGTAGACATCTCTATCCTGCAAGCCCCTCATAGTTGCTTCGGGTGAGATTGCACCTACTTCGCAGGTGTTGCCAAAAGGGCCAATAGCTAGGGCTTGTTGGTGCACTCTTGGATTTGAACCCTGGGTCTGCCCCTGTGCCAACAAGATGAATCCTTGAAGGCATATTTTAACTACCCATGGTGTTGAAAACAAGGCAGACATGACATCAGTGTTATGATAACAAATCATGGTAAAAAATGAAGGACAGGGAGTGCGCTACAGAAACTCCTAGTTAGTTGGCAGTGCTCCCTTTTCAAAAATGATTTCACCATTAAGCATAGGACAAAGGGATAGCATGGCAAGGCTACAGAGGCATGAGTGAGTAGGGTGACATGTCAATTCAATCTGATCGTGGAGTGAGTCGAGCTTAGTTTCAAGTCATGAAGGGGGTCAAAACATAAACCAAGAAAAATGAACCTAGGCCAAAACTTTATGTGAGGATCAAAACTTGAGTCATGACTTAAGCCTTTATTTATCAAGGTAACCTAAGAAAATCACACTTTTAAGAAATAAATCAAGATTAAAAAATATAAAGGCTTGAAAAAATTAAAACTAAGGGCTAAAGACCCAAGGAAACTTAGTGTGATAACATTGGCTCCACAGGGGATGGCATGCTCCCTGCGAGCTGCCAAGAACAAGTAGTTTCAGTGCCTTATCCTAGGGCTATGGGGTTAGTTATTAAAACAAAAATAAAA
>SNQJ01S0218905.1:0-15260 GCA_010110895.2 Picea sitchensis
CTTTCTTTGATGTCCAGTTGATGCTTTACAATATTGATTTGTCCTAGTACTCCAGCACAATCGTCCTTTCCAATGCCTGGTGATTTTTTATCTAGAAAATCAAAAGCCTCTTCACAATCTTCCTTTATTTCTTTGGTCATTTTCTTACTCTTAGCTATATTGGCCTCCCATGCCTTTAGTATGATATCACCCTTGATTTGTTCTGTGACAGCCAATCTGGCAGTTACTGGTACCTCTTCTCTAGTCAAAGATACGACTGCCTTTTGAAAGGTGGTTCGGGCCGCAATAGCCTCTTTTTCTTTGAAACCAATATTATCTAATGATTGACCCATCTCCCGAAAATAATCTTGGATGATCCCTACCTTAGAAAACAGGCTTTGTTGTATTGCTTCCAGCTTCTGATGCACTTCCAGTGCCTGGGCTTGAAACACTGCTATATTTACAACTTGGCTTTCAGTAGAACTCAATTTAGCTTGCAACTACCTTTACTAATTCTTCTTATTGGATGACCTTCCCTTGACTTGCTTGAGCAGTCTTGTGTACTTCTTCAAGATCAGATTTAATTTGTTGAATTTCTTGTCTATCTTTGGCTCTAGCCTATTTGAGTCCTTTGTTGACCTCATTTTTTATATTATTCTATGTATTCCTTATTTGATCTCACAGCTAATTTATCATCTAATTCCTCTGCCTTAGCCATTCTTTCATATTATCAATAGAGAATAAGTTGTTCGTTGCAAAAGATCCCAAAGAGCCTTCCACCTCTGTAGAAAAATCTTCTTCTTCCAAATTTTTCCCATCTAATAATACTCTGTGCTTTTTTACCATTGCACCCTCCCTCATGTGCATTTCTTTCTTCACCATGGCCTTTCTTTTCTTACTGAAAAAGAACATGGTGGGAGGTATCTCCTCAACAGGGATAGGTGTGAAATCGCTTATGAACATTGCCTTTGTGTTGGGGTTTCCTCTGGTGAATTGTAATGGTTTGACAACCTCAATGGGGCTTCCAATTTCTGTGGATAACTTTTTCCCAGCTTCTTTAGTAGTTGATTTCTCAGGCGAAGACGGTGGTCTATCTTCTTCATTCTTCATTATTGTCTCTTTTTTATCTTTTCCCTAGTTGTCTAGTATCTCCGTCTCTGGGATATTTCCCTTCTGATTTGAGACCTCGACTTTCTCCAGGTTTTCCAGGGTTTCTTGTTTGGTAGAGCTTCCATATTCTAGGTTCTGGGTCTCTGTTTGTTGCGTATATGGAGATTTTAGGCTTTTCCCTTGTAATACTTTGGGTAGGCCACTTCTTCAGTGTTTTTGGAAATTGTAAAACTCAGCCATTTCACCAGGTAACAGAGCTCGAACTCGGCTCAGAACTTCTTGGTAAGATCTTACCCCTCAGAAACTTTTGTCATGAGGGGACTCTTCATGTTCATAATTTTTGAGATTGCAACTGGCCATATGGTTTCCCACGACCCTCTATGGGTCGTGCTTCTTGAATTCAATGTTAACCAACTTTATCTCTTCTAAAGCTGTAGCCTCCACCTTGGAGTGACCAAAATCCAATAAGTAAAATGAACCAATAGATAAAGGAAAAGATGGCCATAGATTTTTCTGCACGGCTTTTAGCTCTTTGCTAATCCCGTCAAGTACAGTTTGTCATGCAAATTCACGGCACACCAGTCTGTCTGGTAAAAATTGTGGTAATGCATATGGAGGGACCGAGAAATCGAAAACTCTGATATAGGAGAAATTTTCCTCTATGTACCAGTCTACCACTTTATCCAGGCTAACCATAACCTTGTCTGAAATTCTTGGTGGTGGGTGACCAAATATAACAATATGCATCGGCACCACTACCCAATTACAGATTTCATAAAAGAAATGTTTTTCCTTGTCTTCCCAGAGCTTTAAATGGTAATCATGAATTGGTTATGCACTGTCTGGAGTCCATCTCTAGCTCATCAGTGGGAAAGGCGTCATGAAACAGATAACGTCCATAACATAAGATGACATAAAGAATGAAGTTGGTTTCCCTCTGGTTTTATTCGTTTGGTACTCTGAGATTTTGCTAGCCAGATTATCTGACAATATCTTTGCCCAGTCAAAAGAAAATCCTTCCTCCACCGAGTGAATAATGGGAACCCATGGTAGAAAAAAATGGGTTGTGTTCTCCTTTCCATAAATTATGCACATCATCATGGATATATACATGAACTGTGGTTCAAGCGATGAGATGAAATATACGCCATGAGATTTGGCTTTGAACTTTTCGGGGCGTGAACACCAGTCTTTGATCAAGTCGGAAAGACTCTTTCCATACTATTCACATTCCTTATTATTAAAATTCACAACAAAACTGGCGTTATAAACGAAGTTTGATGTTGCAGACAATTTATACATGACATGTATGTGTTCTGGTCGAAATGACCCAACAACTGCTTTCTAAGAGTTGAATATCGTTCGAGTCGGGATATCTACATGATCCAGCGCCCATTTAATCATGTCCATGTAAGGCAAAAGCCTCGGCCTGGTTGCTATCTTATGCAGTTATGCTTGAGCGATAATCTTATATTTGGTAGATAATTTATCCTTTTCATTGTCGCTTGAATCATCAGGACAGTTTACCAGTTCGTATTGTATGGTGTTGAACACATGCGTCCAAGTTTTAACTATGTTTATACTTCTGGGCGAAGTATCAAAAATAATGTCTGTGTTCTAGCCAGAACTTTCACCATCTGCTTTAGGCGCTTTCCGTGGAGCCATGATAGCAAATTCAGAGTTCTGTTACCTGTTACAGAGAACGAGAATGCAGATAACTAGTTATTTCGCTAAGCCAGTTCTAAGAAAACAAGAAAGTGAGTCAAAACTAAAAATATTCTTTTCCTTAAATGCATAAACCATGTGTATACCTTCACTGATAACGCGTTTAATTCCTTTAATAAAAAATATTTGGGCGTTAAAATCTTATCCTATTTGGAATCATTTCCCTAAATCAGATATTAATGTCATTTATGGTCGATATCTTGGGAAAAGCGCGGAATTTGAATATATCCGAGTTAAATTTAAGCAATAGATTAATTAGAGTATAATCCCCATTTAGTACCTCAATTAATCACACCTAACACTGAATCAAGTTTCAGCGTTTCGGGTCTCGGGGATCTTTAAAGCAATTTAAACTAAGAGTTTCAAAACACAAAGTCGTGACAGGTTTTAATTTAGTATAATAATATTTAACTCTCTTAATTAATCACGATTAGTTTTAAAATGTCAGGGTTTTGGGTATCGGGACTTCGAAGCCTTTATATGTAAGAGCATCCTGAATCGCGAAGTCGCGACGAGATTTACTCTTTGTTAATCTTACTTAATCGTTAACGAACCCGGCTTATCAATTTAATACTTTCGTGAGTTCGGTTATCGGGACTTCGAAGATGCTCAATATTGAACCTTCGTACTTTGTGAAACTCCGACTCCCGAAATTTCAAAAGGAAATATTTATATAGATTGATTCATTAATTGAAAGGGCAACTCCATAATCTTCTAAGAAATTTAAACTGTTGGATTGATCGGAAGACTTCATTTCGACAATGATGATCCAAGTGCATTTTTGGGCTTTTTAATTTAAACAAAAATGAAATTTATTTTAGTCTAAGGTTTAGAAAAATATATATGTTTCAACAGATGGAAGGATTAGTCGAAATGGTGAAGAGTTTGGTTAGACCATAATACATCTCTGGTTATTGATGGCCAATGGTCAGGGGTTGTCTGAATCTACCGAAGTGTTTTAATCACCTATGGAAGTCGCCAATGGTCGATGGGTCGGTGGTCGGGCATCGGTTGATTCGGTGAAGTGTCCCAAACAAGAAACAAAACTTGTTTATGGTCGATGGGTCGATGGTCGAAGGTCATCCGAACTTGGCGGAGTGTTCGAACTAAGCAAGAGAATTCGATGAGGGTCGATGCGTCGATGGTTCATCATCAACCGAAGTTGACAAGGTATCCAAGTTGTCCAAGAACATCGATGGATGGCTAATGGGGGAAAGAGGATGATGATGTCATCATCCACGTGTCATGCCACATCAACAACCACATGTCATGCCATGTAACCCAATTTTACACCTAAGGATGACATGTCATACCACATCAGCATCCACATGTCATGTCACGTAAAAAACTACCATGTCACCCAACAGAGGCAGTCGATGGTCAAATCGGTCGATTTGGGAGAGAATTCGACAGTCATTGGGGATTGTCGATCACCGATGGGTTGGTGGTTGGGCATCGACAGATTCAGTGGAGATTTTTTCATTCACCAATAAATATCGTCGACAATCGATTTAAGATTTGTTTGAAAATCGGGTGTCGAGGAATTAGACTAACAACCAATGATCGGATCGGTAGCCTTGGAAAAACGTTTTGCGCATCTAAAGGATGATACAAATCATCGATGGTCGAAAAGGTCATATCAACGGTTCATGTGTATCATGATTTGAGATCGTTGATTGAGATTTAAAGAACTGTTACAGTAGTAAAACAGTGAATTTTGTGTGAAATTATCCGAAATTTTCATATTTTTGAAGGTCATTATCTTGTCGGGCATTTTTGAGGCCCTAAACAAAATTTTTAGCAAGTCAAAACCCGTGAGAACAGAGTATACATTTTGAACCAAGGTAAACTTTGAATCTATAGCTCAAATAAAAGAACTCGGAGAGAGCTATCCAACGAGCTAAATGATTCGCTAAACTGAGCTCGTATGAGAAAGTTACAACCAAAACAATGAGGGTAAAATTAGGCACCAGTATTACTTCCAGAGGGAATAAATTTATGCTCAGAAGTACATTTGGGGCATAGAAGAAGTCGATGGAAATATTATGACCCATAGAAGCTAGCGATGGAGTCATATTTTGGTTATGGGTACCTGAAAATGTGTGGGAAGAGAAATAAGACACTTGTAGCATACATGAGTAAATTGAGTAAAACAACCTAAACTTCTATGGACCATAAATTTCACCGCGGAGCTTGGATTTGAGCAAAAAAATAGTCATTGGAAAGGTCTTGAGGAGTAGAATACATCTATCAACCCAGAATTTTGATTTAGGCAATTAAATTTCTCACAAATTAATAAATAGATTTATGTAGCAGTAAAAAGAGTGGAATTGCAGCATGTAGTTATTGTAACTTTTCACTCAGAATTAATATTGAGCCATGAGTACAGTAGTTGGGAAGTTGTTTCAGGGAGAAATGCATCCAAAAAATCAAAATTTTAATTGGTGCAATGTTTCCTTCATAAATTGATTAATAAATAACATGTATTCTATATGATGAAATGTTTTATGCTATGCATATTTCTAACAATAATTATTATATGCACATTTCTTGCAAAATTAGAGGTATAGAAAGAAAATTTAGTTCTTATATGAGGACTGAGTCATGGAATATGCTCAAGGATATTACAACCATGAGGAAGAGATTAGAGTTCTGCATGTCAGCATGGGGAATGTTGAGACGGAGTCAAATGGAAGAATAGATAGGCAAGAGCTTGTCACTGTGAGAAGTATGCATAGGGAAGTGCAGAGCTACAGAGATGATAATGAAAGGATTATGAAGGATCAAGAAGAGATACTTCAGAGCTTACATATGTTGCATAAGAAAGTCAACAAGGATTCTGGCACCAAGCAAGAAGCTAGTGTTATACAAGTATCAACATATAGATCCCATAGCAAAAGGGATGATCACATAAATGATAGGCAATCAAGAATCATGAGCAGACGTCATCATTCTCCAAGGCAATCCACTAGAATAACTCATGCAAGCTCAGGGCCAAGGAGCATCCCAATTGTGTCTCATGTTTGGAGGCAAAGAAGAAGTCTTGAGGCATACACCTTGCAAGGTGAACTCGGGAAAATAAAGCCACCTGCTTTCAATGGTGAACACCGAAAGGGTGAAGAGGTCGAGGCCTGACTGTTGGAAATGAATAAATATTTTCAGCTACATGATTACCCCTCTCAGGTAGAAGCTAGAATCGCAACATACCATTTGCAAGGAAAGGTATCCATGTGGTGGGATCAACTTAAGCAAGCCAATAACCTCGATGAGAAAAGGATCTCATGGAGGCAGTTCAAAGGATATTTCCAAGAGAAATATTTGTCCGAGCATTACAATGAGAGAAAGATCAATGAGTTGGTTAAAGATTGTCAAATAGACATGAATGGACTCAACATGAAGCTAGATGTAAACATCATACCATTGGGTTCATATGATTTTATAATTGGCATGGATTGGTTGGAAAAACATCATGTTGTCCTAGACAGTTACAACAAGACAATCGCATGTCTTGAAGAGGAAGGGCATTAAGGAAAGATTCAAGGCATTCCAAGAGTTGTAGTTGTTAGAGAGATTTCAGCTATGCAATTGAAGAAGACCTTTAGGAACGGATGTCAAATGTTTGCATCCCATATAGAGGAGGCATCCAAAGACAAAGTGGCAAGCATTGAAGACCATCCGATCTTGAGGGATTTTGAAGATGTTTTTAGAGAAATTCTAGGATTTCCACCAAAGAGAGACATTGATTTCTCTATTGATTTGGATCCAGGAGCTTCTTCGGTGTCTAAGACACCTTACAGAATGGGCACACCAAAACTAAAAGAGTTGCATATGCATCTTGAAGAACTTTTGAAGAAGGGGTATATACACCCAAGTGTGTCACCTTGGGGAGCCCCAATTCTTTTTGTGAAGAAGAAGGATGGAACCTTAGGGCTGTGTATTGATTCCATTCATCTTAATAAGGTTACCATAAAGAATAAGTATCATTTTCCTAGAATTGATGATTTGTTTGATCAGTTGAAAGGTGCAAGAATATTTTCAAAGATTGACTTGAGATTAGGCTATCATCACGTAATGATAAAGGAAGAAGACATTAGCAAGACAATGTTTAGAACAATATGTGGGCATTATGAATTCACGGTAATTCCATCTGGACTATCAAATACCCCAGCAATTTGTATGTGCCTAGTGAATGGAGTGTTCAGGGAGTACTTGGACAAGTTTTTAATTGTGTTCCTAGATGATATCCTCGTCTACTCTAAATCAGAAGAGGAACATGAGCAACATTTAAGGATGGTGTTGCAAGTTTTAAGAGAGCATAGATTATACGCTAAGCTAAGTAACTGCATATTTTATCAAAAGAATATTCACTACTTGGGGGATATAATTTCAGTAACAAGAATAGAAGTTGATCCTAAGAAGATAGAGGCCATTATAGGATGGCCAACACCAAAGAATGTGAAAGAGATTCATAAAAGGTTTTTCAAAGATTGCAAGTCCAGACACTTCTTTGCAAAAGAAGGGTGCAAAATTTGAATGGACTTCCAAGTGTGAAGAGATTTTTCAACAATTGAAGGGAATATTGACAAGTGCACAGATATTGAATATTGCAAATCCAAATGAATATTTTTTTGTGTGCATCGATGCATGCAAGGAAGGACTTGGTGGAGTCCTTAGTCAAAAGGATCAAGTGGTATGCTATGAGTCTAGAAAAATAAAAGAGCAGGAGAGGAATTATGCTACACATGACCTGGAGTTAGCAGTGATTTTACATGCATTGAGAATGTGAAGGCATTACATTATGGGTAATAAATTTGAGCTAAGAACAAAGCATTGTGGTTTGAAGCATTTGTTTGGACAACCAACACTAAATGTTAGGAAAACTAGATGGCTAGAATTTATGAGTGAATATGACTTCGAAATTAAGCATATAAAGAGAAAGGAAAATCAAGTGGTTGATGCAATCAACAGGAGAGATCATGAAGTGCATATTTTAGCCATTAGCATGTATAGGACAGATCTGAAAGACAAAATTATTGCAGCAGAAAATTCATATCAACACTAGGTGAAAATAAAAGAAGCATTACAGGAAGCTAATTTTCAAAAAAAATAATAATTATTATGAGTTGAAAGAAGATGGAATTCTCATGTACAAAAGTAAGGTGTATGTCTCGAATCCCAGTGAGCTGAAAATCGCATTTTTGAAGGAAATGCATAATGTGCCATATGTCGAGCACCTAGGATATCAGAAAACAATTGCAGCAATAAGAAGCCAATATTTTTGGCCGGGAATGAAGAAGGAAATGGCTAATTACATAGCCATATGTTTAGAATGCCAAAAAGTGAAGATAGAACATAGACACCCAGCAGGTTTTCTACCGCCATTGCCCATTCTAGAACAAAAGTGGGAAGTTGTCACAGTTGATTTTATTACTAAGTACCCAAGACATTGAAGCAACATGATTCCATCATGGTGGTGGTGCATAAATTGACTAAAGCAACACATTTATTCCAATAAAGACTACACACAAGGCATCGAATATTATAGAAATTTATATGAAGGAAGTTGCTAGGTTACATGGAGTGCCTAAATCAATAGTTTCATATAGAGATCCAAAGTTTACTTCCAATTTTTGGATCGGTCAGTTCAAGGTCTTTGGAATAAATTTAAATCTTAGTACAACATATCATCCAAAGTCATATGGGAAAATAGAAAGGACTAACAGGATGATTGAGGACATGCTTAGAATGTATGTGATGGATCAGCCATCAAAGTGGGAAGATTATATTCATTTAGTTGAATTTGCCTACAACAATGGGTATCAAGCCTCATTGAAAATGAGTCTGTTTGAAGCATTGTATGGCAGAAAATGTAACACACCAGTGAGTTGGGATAATTCAAAAGATAGAGTAGTTGTTGGGCGAAAATTATTAAAATAAATGGAAGAGCAGATGGCAAAGATAAAGTAGAATTTCAAAGTTGTCGAGGATAGGCAGAAAATTTATGCAGACAAGAACAGAGTTTTCAGAGATTTTTAAGTGGGAGAACGTGTTTTTTTGAAAGTGAAGGCAAAGAGAAGTTCACTAAGATTAGGAAGTTGCCCGAAGTTGGAAACAAGATATTGTGGGCCTTTTGAAATATTAGAAAAGATAGCGCCAGCTGCATACATGTTAGCTTTAACTGCATCCATGAGAGTGCATAATGTATTTCATGTGTCATTTTTAAAGAAATATGGGTCTCATCTTAACCACATAGTTGATTGGAAAGTGATCCAGGTGGACCACAAAGGGGATTTCCAAGTGGAACTAGTACGCATCCTGGGCCAGAAAGTCAAAGTGCTCAAGAACAAATCCATAGGGATGGTAAAGGTTCAATGGACTTGTTACGGTCCTGAAGATGCTACATGGGAGCATGAAGAAAACATGCGGGCATAATACCTGCAAATTTTTTACAGTTTTGAAGGAAACATAATGCAAGACTCGATTCTGAGCAGCTAAAATTCTGGAACCACATCTTTGAGTCCTAGTCAACTGCGTTGGGGACCTTGATAAAAGAATGGTTCATTCCTTGGGTTATCCTTGATAAACGGATGGTACGTCCCTGGGGTTATCCCTGGTAAATGGATGTTACATCCCTTGGGTTATCTCTAATAAACGAATGGTGCATTCCTTGGGTCGACGATTTGAAAGGAACATGAGATTATGGTCGAAGTTGATGCTGGAGTTATCAAATTGCAGAATTTAATTTCTAATTATTGTGATGTGAATTTGCATATGTGTGTGTGTGTGTGTGTGTGTGTGTGTGTGTGTGTGTGTGTCGGCATAGAGTGGACCGAGGATGACGCACAATTATAGGCGGAGGGGGAATGTAACATCCCCACTATAATCCCTAGTTTAATTAATGCTTATGTAGATATAATGTGTGGCTATGGCCAAAGCAATGTAATATGTGAATTGTATTTCCCTGTTTTATTAATAAAATGTGATGTCGGCTACTAAGGGGACATGGACAAGAGATGGGGGATGAATTAATCCACAAGAGGAGGGAATGTTTAAGATAATGGCCAAGAGGGGTCCAAGGGGGGAAATACCCATGTATATTAATTTAACCCATTTTACTAAATTTTCTAATGAACCTTCCCATTTCTGATTGAGTGTTCCCTAAGCCAATCATTGAATACATGTAAGAGGGTGGGTGAGGGTGGTCACATCGCAAAGTTATTGGGCACATGGGGGTTGAGTACAATCATCTTGGGGAAGAGTGTGAGTCAAGAAAGGCAATCCAAAGAGAGGAAATTTGTATGGGTTGGGACAACAGTTTAAGAACAGTCAAGTTTTGTGCATGAGAGGCAAGTAAAGAGCAAGAAACAGAGCTTGAAGTTGATGCAACCATGGAGGGCGAATTCTAGAGAATGTTGGAGCGTAATTGGAGAAAATTGGAGCTAGAAAACTGAAGAGCCAAGTTTTCAATCTTGAAGAGTGAACTCCTATGTGAGTTGCACTAAAACATAAAGTGTTTGTTGTTGGTTTGATGATAGTTTTCCTAGCAACAATTTCCCTTGAGTTCCAAGCTGAGAGATTCATAGTTTCTTGTGCCAAAGAGACCCTGATAAAATAATGGAACATTCCTTGGGTTAATCCTAATAAACGGATGGTACATTCCTTGCGTTATCCCTGAAAAACGAATGGTGCATTCCTTGGGTTGGACAGATCAAGAGGAAGAGAGTTGGTGGAAAAATTGGGATAGTTGTAGGAGAATATTAGTTGGGTTGAGAGTTTTATGAGTTGTGAGTGGATTTTCAGAGACCACCCTCTTTTGTGGATTTATAGCCTCAGCTCGAGGGTGAATGGTTGTTGATATTTGGAACAGTCATTCTATGGTTGGGTAGAACGTCCATCCCAAGCAATTGGTTGCACAATTGTTGTGAAAAGATAAGTGTTTTATCTTGTTGTTGTGTTAAATTATGTGTTTAATTGTTGTGCATGAACTCTGTGTATTTGTAAGTAATTTATATGTTGATGTAATGAGTTGTTTAGCTTCATTTTATGTTGATTATTAGCATGTTGTAGATGCTTCTAATTTGTGTCTATAGAGAGTAGCTAAATCTATTTTAATATGTAGTTGAAAGCTACAGGAAATGAGTTAACTATAAATGAATTAATTTAGTTAGCATAATTTAGTTTTTATGTTTATTCAGCACTGTAATGTCCCTTGGTTGGATTGGGGGACGTTGCAAATACCCCTCAGATGATGTATAATGTAGTCGATGATCTCAGTAAATTAAGAATCACTCTATTGTTCATAGAAATGGTAAAAATCTTGTAGCAGAGAGAAAACATTCTCAAACTTTTAGATGAGTCGGGTGGAAGAATTGAAGTTGCTATTGCAAATCCAAAGCAAAATCAGACTATATACGTCGTTAAGTTAAGAGGAAAATTTCCACCCTTTTATATCTCAATTGAAAACCGTGATGTTGTACTCCATAATTGTTTGATAGATTCTGGAGCAATGAATAATATCATGCCTCCGGCAGTGATGGAAGCACTCGGTGTGAGTTGTACCAAATATTATGAAATAGGCGAAAGGATTTATGCAATTGATTCTAGAAAAGTACCAGCCTATGGAGAAATCAAGGACTTCTATGCTTGGATTATCGTCGCCCCCCATATTATCACTGTCTTCGCTATCATAGTGGTCGATCTTCCCCTAGCATATGGAGTAGTCCTTGGAAGAGATTGGTCTTCAATGATAGGTGGTTACATAATGAATGGCGGTAGTTGCATGATGTTGCCAAACAAAGATGGGATGATGTTAAAAGTTCCTTATGAGCCTAGAAAACCATTTTCATTCAAAAAGAAAGACAATGAAATGATGGAGGATTATATAGATGTGGGTATTGGAAATTATGTTATACTTGATTTGGATCAATATGAAAGTTTAAAACAAGAAGATGATTATTTCACTAGATATTGGATAATGTCATTTGATGGCACATGTTCAACCTTAGGGAGCGGGGTTGGAATTGTACTTAAAAGTCCTCATAAAGCTCTATATCCACATGCCATCATATTAGAATTTCCATGTACCAACAATGAAGCAGAGTATGAAGCATGTATTCAAGGGATGATCCTAGCATTGGAGATGAACATTTAACACTTGATTATAACTGGCGACTCTAAATTGATTATAAATAAATTCATTCGAAGATATAAAATCAAGAAGGAAAAACTTGATTTATATGTCAAAAGAGTAAATGAATTAATGGAATATTTGTGTTCATTTAATATATCTTTTGTCCCCAAAGAGAAGAATCAAAAGGCGGATTCATTGGCCCTTGTTGCTTCATTATCTAATCCAGATGATGTCCAAAGTAAAATTTCATTTCAAGTCAAAATAATTTTCAGACCCTCGGTGCCTGATAATTAGGAATACCTTCAGGTATTTGAAAATGATGAAGAATTGAATGATTTTGTGGTCGATGAGAATGATAATAATGTTGCCTCTATTTCAAAAGGTTGTGTAAAATCAGAGTCTCTTTTCACAACAGATGATCAAGCAAAGAATCTCAAAGAAGAAGTATCAACTCGAAAGGTGCAAGAAACAAAGAAAATAAATATTAGAACTAAAGATTCCTCAAAATATGTAAATCTTGGAATTGATTGCACGACAGAAGAAAATGATTAGTATATTGCCTTATTCAAATAATATATTGATGTATTTGCATGGAGTTATGATGATTTGAAAGCATATGACAAATCCATATTCCAGCATATTATACCATTAAGAGAAGGGACAAAGCCTTTCAAACAGAAAATTAGAATGATGAATCCCAAGTTGAAGCCATTGATAAAAGCAGAGTTGGAGAAATTAAAAAATGTTGGAATTATATATCCCATTAGACATTCAGATTGGCTCTAAAATCTAGTAGTGGTGAGGAAAAATACTAGAGAAATTTGATTATGTGTTGATTTTAGAGATTTAAATAAAGCAAGCATAAAAGATAATTATCACAGACTCACAACATATCACTTTTCTCTCTTGACCTCTTCCCAACACTTAGTCTATTTTTCATTTCATGGATTCATATTTTCATCTCTTTGTATCTCTCGTCCTCACAATTATGTCTGATAAGCATCCATACTTATCCATTCTTTATATCACTGCGGTTTCGCGGACTCGCATTCTCATTTGAAATTTCCCACTCTGCCACCCCACCATCACATGTCATGACTCTTCACAATTCTTGAGTCAAATTAAATGTTAACTCTACGAAATAAACTGCTAAATTAAATTATAAAAAGCTTTTTATTAATGATGTTTATATTGAGGAAAATCTCTCATTTATTTCAGGCTATTGTTATCAATCAAAGACCTAAAGCAAAAGATTATTTTATTGTTTTGATCGGCGTTACGGAGAAGTTTGTCAACCTGTTGAAGATGGATGAAAGAAGACAACATTTCTGCAGGGATACCTTAAATCTACTGGCCAAAGAGGATCCCAATTATCACTGGTCTAGGGAATATTGGTGTTATTCAATGTTTCCAAACAGAAATAGTAACACATTCTGGACATCAGGAATAACTCTCACTGGTTGTGTCCCTGAGGTTTTTGAATGCAAAGATATATTCACCTAGTGCATTGAAAAATTCGTTCAGAATAGAAGAACCATTCCTCTAAAAAGAGGCTCTCCTATTTCATTGGTTCCTTCAGTCTTCAAGAAAACGTTAAATTTACCATAGCCGAACCTAACATACAAAGGAGAAGATGCCAGAAATTTTCTTAGAGGGAAAAATAATGGAATCGAGATCTTGCAAGAATATCTACAAGACCATGATGCGATGTCGAAATACCTATCTAGAAACCAGGTTAGTTCTTTAAAGGACCCCTATCAAGAAATTTATTGGTTGTTTACTAGAATTACGGGTCAGGATTCTACAACAACTATTACTCGGCTGACTCTGTATATTTTATATTTTATAGTTCATGAAGATGTTGTTTTTTATTGGGAAACGATCATATCGAATGAAACTTTTGGACAGTTGATGAATTTCAAAAGCGAGAAAAATTTTTATATGACATTGTATTTGGTATTTGGTATTTGATATCATGCATTGTCATGTTTTTAAAGGTCGGAATGTTGTAAAAAGGGTAAATCCAAATATGGACCCTGTCACTATATGCTATCAAGCTCTCTAGAGGCAAAAAGTTGTATATTGTTTTTATGAAGTTTATAATGATTTTGTATCTGAATTTACGAAATTACTCTTTGGGGAAGATACTTACAGGATTTCAATGGAAGCATCAAGATTTTTGGATAAAAAGGGAATTTTGGAAAAAAAATGGACAACTACAACATCAATAGGATTTTATGTTCTCATGAAAAGCCTTTATACATCCCCTATTATGTGCCTAGAAAATTATTTATCATCGAAGTGGTGAGGCCATATAAGTTTTGGTTTCATGCTTTCTATGAGAAAAGGAAAAAAAAGTTCATTCCCTGCCTTGGAAAGTGGGTGAAATTCTCTTAAGAGCAATTCCCAAAATTGATGAGTATGCATCTTACTTTAACCAGTTTAATTTGAAGTTTTCAGAAGATATCAAAAGGTTTGACCCTAACAACCTTTTTTATAATCATATGGTAGCAATTGGGCTCAACCCCAAAATGATTAATACGCTTATATTTGGAGAAGAAGAGGGTGACATTCATGACCCCCTTGTGCAGGGTGTTAATAAATATAATAGCAACATAGAAACCATTGTAAATACTTGTTGGCACAAGGGCAGACCCAGGGTTCAACTCTAACAGCGCACCAAAAATCCCTAACTACTGGCCCTTTCAACAACACCTGTGAAGCAGATGCAGTCTCACTCGAAGTAGCAATAGGGGGTTGCAAGACACAGGTGTCTACAACTAGAGGAAATGCAAGTGGATTCAAGGGAACAACACACAGAGACCTAGTTATTCTTTATTTCCCTTAGACCTACTGTGTGAGCTATATCTCAAATCTAACATAATGATGCAATAACCAAATAATAGAAAGCAAAAGAACACAGCATCAATCACACAGAACAACAAGATATATGTCGTTCACCCTCTCCCTAGGGCTACGTCCACAAAACTGTGTTTCTTGATATATTATGTGAAAACATACAGTTCTATCTGCGCTCTTAGCTTGCATATCTCTATCTCTCTTTCTCTCTTCTCTATCTCCCCTCCCTGTGCACCTAGCTGTGGGGTTGATCTTTGCACCCAGCTGAAGACCTTTACAATACAGAATGCTCTCACACACCACACTTCTCTATCTTTCTCAACACCCAATAATATCAACAACAATGATTATCCACAATAATGATGAACAATCACCAACAACGAACAACCCCCCCAGGTCCTCTAGACCTTTTATTTATACATTATAATGACAAACGTCTAGGTGTCAAAAAACCTAG
>SNQJ01S0218906.1:0-14883 GCA_010110895.2 Picea sitchensis
GGCTTGGTGGCCAGAGCTGACAGCGTTACCCACTGGTATCTTCGCAGAAATGATAAGGCTGGCTCGTGATGAGACCCCCTTTCCTCTGGCCATGCAACCAAAGGTCACTGCCCTGGCTTGGTGACCAGATAGTGGCAATGTCATACTGCCAAATACCTATGAACATAATGGGTCGGCTCGTGATGAGACCTCCCATCCTCTTGGTTAGGTCTTGTTTTTATTTTATCATTTTCTTAGGGTCCCTTAGTTTCTTATCGAGAGGATTTTTATTGCCTTCTCTGGGATCCCCTGGGCGAAGCATCTCTAGGTTTTATTTCCTATGGATTTTATCTTTTACCAACTGCTTTTACCCCCTGGGCCTTTAGCCCCTTCTTCCCACAAGACAAAATGTAACCCTGAAGGGTCATCCTAGTGGCCGGACTAGGGAAATGGGATGGATGAGCGGGGTATAAGATGTAAATATGATAAGATGGTGGGAGCGGACAATGGCTTTGCAAATCCCCCTTGGTGGCTAACCAAAACCCATGAATATCAGCTTGCTAAGTCATCCAATCAATCACCCCAACAATGGTTAAGTGGATTAGTGTAATATCCAAGTAGTCATCAGAAATGAAAGGAACCTAATGCATATATAAGAAGGTGATAACGATCAAATATGATACATACCATGATACCTCGGACCAATTACCTCATGGAGCAAGAGTCCTCTCTGATGCAAGCCCAGGCCGGTGGTGATGGATGCTGCTACTGCTGACAGGACAAGTCTGGCTGAGAAGAAGAAAGATGGGCCCTCCAGGGCCATGATCGCGAGGCATTTTATTGCCTTCGGGGATCCCCTGGGCGAAGCATTCTAGGTTTTGCTTTCCTATGGCTTTTATCTTTTACCAACTGCTTTTACCTTGGGCCTTTTAGCCCTTCTTCCCACAAGACAAAAATGTAACCCTGAAAAGGTCATCTTAGTGGCCAGACTAGGGAATGGGATGGATGAGCGGGGTATAAAAAAGTGATAAGATGGTGGAGCAGACGATGGCTTCCTCTGCAGCAACTCTCTTGGTGGCTAACCCAAACCTATGAATATCAGCTTGCTAAGTCACCCAATCAATCACCCTCCTAACAATGGTCAAGTGGATTAGTAAGATCCAAGTAGTCATCAGAAATGAAAGGAACTCTAATGTATATATAAGAAGGTTATAACGACAAATGAAGTGACACATACATAATATGATACTTGGACCAATTACCTCATGGAGTAAGAGTCCTTTCCGATGAAGCCTGTGCCGGTGGTGATGGATGCCGCCATCACTGACAGGACAAGTCTGAAAGAAGAAGAAAGATGGGCCCTCCAGGCATGTCGAAGCCACCGCCTCTGCATTTCCATGTCTAGGACTAAGGCTCCTCGAGACATGATCTCCTAGTTATCCCTAGATATCGGGATAATAGGATACATAGTAGTAGAACTCTATCCAAAGAGGAACGATCACATGTTGTCCCTCGGTCCTATATCAAGTCACACTTTAGCCCCTCGACACACATAACTCTGAAATATACCCAACTCCGTAGAGCGCCTATTGTGCCTCTATTACATGGCTCTATCTCGAGTGAGTCCATCCTCCTAGTTCCTAGCAGATCCACATGGCTCCATCAACTACTACATGATGATGTCTTCACTGAGGTGATGAAAGACCTCCGTGATTCGCAGTAGCGGATACCCTTCTCCACATCGACTTAGTTCAATGGAGTTAGAATGACTT
Source organism: Picea sitchensis (assembly GCA_010110895.2). Lineage (NCBI taxonomy): Eukaryota > Viridiplantae > Streptophyta > Pinopsida > Pinales > Pinaceae > Picea > Picea sitchensis. The sequence goes on from SNQJ01S0218906.1 coordinate 1,752, forward strand.
TCCCCCTCTAATGGTCCACTTCCCCTGCCGGGTCAATGAACTATCTAACTTAAGCAATCCTTGGGTCCATAACCTTCACGTAATATCGCCATGCCGAACCGACTACTTCTAACCATGACTATTTGTCCTCGTGATATCCCCGAACCTCTCGGTCCTCCAACTCGGGAATAATACCGCGGGACTCACTGTGACTCGATGTCCGAATTAGTCAGAAGGGCATCTCAGAAGAAGTACATGTCAAACATCGACAGTCTCTATCCCTAATGATCAAGTGGAAGGGAGGGTCTCAACTTCTTATAGGACAGCACGGCCTGCACTCCACTCCAAACCAAACTAAGGTGGAGTGTGTGTGGCTCTCTGGTGCAACTCGGGTCAACATGAACATCGTGCTACCAAAATGGACTCCTGGGTCCCAAGGAAAACTTGTGCTTATCATCAATCTTCTAATCGCTTCCTCGTAGAGGTTAATCATCGCTGTAAGCCCTTCTCAGGTTTCATATGTCATCTGGTCTATGATGATCACAATCACGCACCAAATCTCAACTGCCTGCCTGTTTTCCACCATCGTCTAATTCTCTGAATTGCATATTGCTATAAAAGTGCTCCCCGCTTATGTAGGTTCAGTTTCATTTCATACTCTCATGCTCCTCAACTACGGCCTATTCCTCCTCGCTATGCAGCTTGTTCGCGGTAAAAGTGTCGTGACGGATAATAGAAACATATGTTGCCGGGTCAGAGGACCGAAGGAATACATGTTTTGTCAATCCTTGGCACTAATTCCATAAGTCAGCTCCATCAGATCCATGATAACTTCTCAGCCTGTAGGGTCGCCACTAAACCCTATCATCGTACAATTTAGCAACTCTCCAACTATTGGTAAACCATTCTCCATCTCTCATCCCCCATGCTACTATTGAAATAGTGAAGGTGAGGTCTCATAATCATATGCTTCTACAAACGAGTGGGTACCCGTGCGTGATGTTCCATATAAGTGTCTCTCCTTCAGAATTACACCCTCTCAATCTCTACTCCATGGCATCCCAACATGTCTCTGTGAGTTATCACGCATCACTGTATGTTTCAAGTATACTGCCTCCTCCTTAAAACTCCATGTTTCATCACATCCTCGGGTATATGAAGTAGATCACATCTATATGGAGATCAACCACTCCCCAAGACACAAATGGAAGTGTCCTATCAATCGGGTGTCTTTGCTAGATCATCAAATATCCTCTGCCAATGTGACTCCATCGATACATCCGAAGGGTCCAATGGGAGATTGCATGAAGTGGAATCTCTCTCATGAATTTCCTCGAGACTCATATAACCTAGATCTCCTCGATTCTTGAAGGTATTTATGTGCCTCAAGAATCCCCAAAGCAATCCAAATCCCGAGTGAGTTGCTCCATCTCCAACTCCTGCTCCGTCAAGGACTCATGATACATCTCACCAACCCTCAAGGATAATCCGCTTCATCATTAACTCACGTAGTCGGCCTCATCACATATACTCTCCTCAGAGGTGTGGAAAATAACTATGGAGAATCCTCCATCCGAGCTACCCTCATAAGCACCGATATGCTCTCCAACCGTAATCTTCCATCACTATATGCATGTCATCAATACATCTATGGCTGCCCCCGATCATAGCCTCACTAACTCTCAACTATGCTACCAAGTGGTGTGACTGATCATGGTCATAGTGGAGCCATCTTTAACCCTCTCACCATTAGGTGTCCTCTTAGTGCCAACTCTAGAATCCCTAAAACACACCCTTTTCATAAGATAACATGCTAAACTACCCAATTTCTACGGTGCTTCTAGGTATTCATGTATGCCACTGCATCCCCTCATTAGATGCCATCTCCCCCTGACTCACACTATATCCTATATGAGCATTTGTATCCTCAGGCGCTTCAACGGTTATTATCATCTCAAGGCTTTGGATCCCATAGAGATGTATCCATACATGTGCTATGGTCATCCTGACCGTCTGGAAAAGTGCATCCTCATCAATGTGATGATCCTAGGCTAAGTGCCTCCATCACCCCTGGCTTCACCTCTCAGAATCTGACTTCCTAACCAATGGAGTCTCCAATAACTCCGCGGACTCCATCTCCTCAGATGGATCTCACAGGAGTGTAAGGGTCCCCTCAGACTTCACTTCCTCCCGGATAGGGTCCACCTCGGGTCCATGGTCTCCATCCCCTAGCTAATTAGGTTCATCCGCATCATACCTTAACGTGCCACCGATCTCCCCATGTGACATGGCCATTCCGTTGTCTCCCAACAGTGACATGTGTCACGCCTCCCCATAGAAAGCCTTCCATCATCCTTAAAGTAACACGCAGGAATCCCTCACCAGTGCCTCCACCTCATTGGTGGCTACGTAAGGTCATCACGTAGGGCGTGGACGTGGGTCTTCCAGTACACTGGTGATATCGTCCTGTCCATCCATCTATCTATCCACTACACAAGGGCCACCATCCTCCCCAAGCATGCCATAATTAATAGCCTCTCTGAAGTAAAGTCATCATCACTATCCTCTCCTCGAGGTGAGTTTACTATCACTAGCCTTCCTGTGTAAGAGTCATTGTCATTCGAATGCCTCAATCCACATTTCACTCCATCCTCACACACCTCACTCCTTACTTTCTCATGACATGCTCCAATAATGCTTGATTCTTTACTCTGCATTTTATGATCTAGTTCCTCATCCCTGTAACCGGTGGGTAAGGTTGTATGCTCATCGGGTGGGGTTTCTCTCGTTTTTCCCACCACATATTTTTTCACCTCGCTATGATCATCTCTGTAAAATATCCCATTTAATTCCAATGGATATTTCTATAGGGTCAGAGGTCAGAGGGAAGGTTATTGTAGCCTAGATTCTCGTTAAGGTCACATTATCTCCAACCAAGGTATCTCAAAGGCTATCTTATTCATTTCTTTCCAACTATCCATTGATCCCTATGGAAGACACACTAGGTTTGTAGGATTTAAGCTCTAATACCAATTGTAATGATTCTAAGCCATTATGCAAGGATCATCAATGCTTTTGGTGTCTTTTTTAGACTTTTTTCGGTGAGGTATTTTGTCAAAACATTTTGTTGATCTATTTGTTTGGGGATGTGTTTATATGTGTGTATGCAAATAATAGAAAGAGATAAATTCATGGAACATACCTCAACCATATGCAATAAGATAGACAAGCCAAAACATCTCTGAATCTTTCATTCATAAAATAGAGAAATCTGCTATAATGAAGATGTCGATTTGGAATGCTCACTGTATTTTGCCCAGGAATATAGACCTATAGATATGAGCTGCTACAAAATTCTCTAATACAAAATAATGCTTCCAAAGGATGAATAAGAAATGAAGATCACTGTACAAGTAGATTCAACAATGCCAAACCTCCTCCTGTACTGAAGAATGCCACGCCCAATAGAAGGATGAAACCCTCAATAATCCTCGCCCTGTTTCCAAAATTGTCCAATCACCCTAAGAAATATGCTGAACTGATAGATCGAAAGTGATGGTAAGAATAACCCCAAAGTTCGGAATTTCCAATATCCTCTCAATCTCTCTCAGAGATCTGAAATCCCCTAATCAATGGTGGTGTGCCCCACTAGATGACTCTAAGCCCTAGATAATTCGGCCATGCCGAAGGAGGCCTCCAAATGATCTTAAAACTTCTCCGAAAATATAGATCGGGACACTCCAAGTCACTAGGTGAAGTCTTGTCATATTCCTTCTAAGTGTAACCCCTCCAAACCTGGGACTAACCAATCCCAAAAAATGTTCTTCACTCCAAGGTTCCACTTCTCAAGAAATAATTTGAGCCATAAAACTATCCTAGAAAGCACTAGTTAGATCCGATGTCCAAGGCCCTATAATGAAAACCCAAGTGGATATAGAATCCTCAATTTCCCCGGCCAATCTCCTACAACAAATCTCTCCAAAGATGGTGCACCCTCTCTTGTTGGAAACTCCTGTGCCCTCCTCCTCTTCATGTGTATTGGTACATCGATAGAACCTCTCCCGCATCATGTATATCTGGACTAGAATGGTGTGGGAGAGTATTGCATCTCCTAGGACCAATCTTGGTCAGCTAGGGTGGAATCTTTCAACACCGAATCGACCCTCTAGGATTTTATGTCAAAACCCTCAAACCCCCAATGTTGGTCTCACTAGCTAAAGCTGGGATATCAAAAGATTAACATACATGAATGAATGAGAAGAGGTCTTTGCCTTTCCTTTATACTTTGTCTCAATTCCTTGTCCTCTCCAAAAATGACTTTCATTTTATTAATAATTACACTAATTAATTAAATCACTTTAATTAATTGATTTCAAATCACTTTAATTAATTGACTAAATCACTTTAATTAATTCTAATTAACTCTTACCTCTAAAAATCTCCTATCTCTCCTTGTACTCGGGCCACTAAAGTCACTTCTATCCATCCCATCCCATAGTGTTTCTCCTCCCAATTCCAAATCACTATTACAATTCCAGAGGTTCCTCCCAAGTAATGTGCCCAAATGACCTCTTCTAACTTCAATGATTTCAATTAACTTATAGCTCAAAATAGTCAAAATCATGGAAATCGTCGGAATGCAACGAAACCAAAGCCAACCCATGCAGAATGGCTCATAATGATGGAGTATGATGATAAATGTAAGTTGGACCCCACAATGCCTCTCAAATACCCCTGTACTCATGATAACATCCATTTGGCTACTCCTGTCATCATAAATCACTGCACTGTGATGATGTCCCAAAGTGGGGACATTACAGTAACTCATCCTTTTGAGATTGGTATTAGAGGGGTATGATTGCCCTCTCGTAATATTGATCATCAGTTTTGAATCTCTTATTCATTCTCAACTTTGATTTTATTCAAAAAAGGGCATTAGAGGGGTATGATCGCCCTCTCATAATGTTGATCATCAGTTTTGAATCTCTTATTCATTCTCAACTTTGATTTCCTTCACAAAGGTTCGTATCCCATTCAGTGCTGCTCTCCAAGCAAGATACCGCATGAACAATAGGTCAGGTAATATTTGTGAGATTTAAAAATGATAGAGTGCCCTTCCTAGTGAATGATCATATTGGGGAGAAAGTTGGAAGAACATAAACTAAATTATATCGTTTTGCTGGTAATTGTATCTTAGAGAAAATAAAAATGTACTTTATCAAATTAAATAATATGCCTATTAATAAAATGCAACTCAAGTTTCTTAGAAGTACCCAAGGATACATGTGGCTATTTTGACATAATAAAAAAGAAACTAGAAATTTTGGTAAAAGATGTGAAAAATACTATTATCAATATAACCTCTCAGAACGCATCAGAATATTATAAATCTGCCATCATTTTTGTTCTTCCAACAATGTGATTTGTTCTAGTTCACAATCTCTCATTTCCATTGAAGAAGTGAAATTGTTGTTTTGACTGTTGCTACCAGTTTTGATAATATGAGCTAGGGTATTTGGTGCTTGTGTTATCCTCTTTGAAAGAAACAACCTTTTAGAGAGTTTGTTTCATCAATAACTGGGACTTCATAAGGTTCCCAACCACATCACTCATGCAACTTCTTAGTTGCAATGAGTGGCTACCTATATTCTACTCATGTTTCCAGATGAAACGTAACTATGAACCTTTGTAAAGAACTTCAAGGGGGATTCTACACATGTTCCAAAATGAAACCTATGGACCCCTACAAAGAACTTGAATGGGAATTTCGAAGTCTGATCTATAGTGGGGCTATGCTATCTTTAGTGGTTTTCATCACTGTTGCAAATATTTATGTTTACTCCCTTGTTTTCCGATTTTTCCAAGCTTTTCATGTTGCCATTTTTCTAAGTTTTTCCAAGTCTTTTAGTTCCAAGTTTATGCTTGTCGATATTTTTCAGTATTTCTGATAATTTTCTTTCCAGACCATCAACAAAGTATTCTCTGATACAATATTTGCAACATTCGTTTTTGTACTGGTTTTCTCCTCATCTGCATCTGTATGGTCTAAGAATCTAAGATGCAAGGTGTTTTGACTTGTTATAGTGTTATGTATATCTTTAAACTGCCAATAAAATTATACATTCAAGGATTTAGAGGCACAATTTAATCATAACTTGTTTTTTTTAATGTTTCTTTGTTATGTTGCCCATTTTTAAATCATACTGGTTAGAATTTAAACTTTCAGTACTACAAGTCTCAATCTACTACATGTCTTTGTGTAGAAGGGAACCTTGGGTTCTAAAGTCGCTCTATTCATTTTTCACTACTGCACCATTGTTCACGATCTGCACTGTAGTCATGCATAATAAGTAAATTGTTTTGTTATATATATGAAATGAATAATAATTTGGCTTGGATTTGTATTTTATTTGTTCAAAATTCTTTAGGAGCAGCAATAAGAAATCATGGTCATGCTATTATCTATCTACTATGATGTTGTATCTTTTTGTTTGTATGGCATGACATTTATTAACCAAATGAGATGTAAGCTAAATCTGTGTGGTGGAAAAACTAATTAGTTTCACGAGTATGTGGAGCATTGTAATCGAAAGGATCTAAACTTCTAGTCCTTTGTGTGCTACATTCTTTTATGTACTTCAGTCTTCAACTATCACTGATTTAGCCATTCAACTTATCGTTATGAATAAGATCAGAATTACAATTTCTTTTGCATGCTATCTATTTCTAGTTTTTTTGTTGCAGTTCTCCTCTATGAAGCCTTTGTCATGTTCTCTAGTCCTTGGTTCTCTTATCTTGTAAGTATTTAGAGAAAACAATAAGAAATATATATGTTTGTAAAAATTCCTTTCTCTGTAATTGTTGAATTGTATTATGAAGTTTGGTCTTTGCAGGGGATGGTTTTCTTGAGAGGAATTTTTCCTTGCTGAATGTAATAGAAAAAAAATGTTCAGAGTCTATGGATTCGAAAGTGACTCAATTGTTTGTGCTAAACATGTGCTTTCATGACAAACTATAATTAAAGAAGAGATGATGCAGTCTAAATTCTAGAAGTATTATTATTTGCATCCCAAACAAAGTTTTAGCATTTGAAGTGTTATCACAACTGGAGATTTTGTGCATGTATTCACAGACACCTTGCTTGTTTCTTTACAGGTTTCTAATGTTGCAACTCTTTCTATTGGTTACATGTTTTTTTCTTTTTCTTTTTGTTGCATGTTATCTTGGCTTAATAACCTTGATATATCATAGCAGTCAGACTCCTTGCTTGTATTTTCATAGGTTTCTAATGCTGCAACTCTTTCTGTTCATTACGTGGTTTTTACCTTTTCTCTTATGATATATTGGGTTAATAGCCTTGATATGTCATAGCAGAGGGGAGCTTGAGACAATAAGATATATGGTATGAAGAAGTATAAACATTCTATCATTTGTACTTTTTCCAGCAAACATTCTACAATTTGGACTCTTTATGGTTTCTCGAATAACATTCCTTCTTCTGTCTGTTTGCCTGAAGGTAGTAGCACAACGATACCACAAAATCATTGTCTGTGTGCATATGGGTTAAATAAGTGTTCTGATGACTGAGCCTATTGACTGCACATGAAGTAGATAGATGGTCCTTTGAATCTTATTCCAGTTTAAAACTTTCTTTCTGGCTAGCAACCAGAGGAAGGTGGAGACTTTTCGCCATGTCTCAGTGGTCCAAACTTGCTACGATATTTTTTTCTCTTTCAATCGAGTTATGCCCTGCCTCCAAATTATAAGCTTCTTTAACCAGGAAGGTCCCTCCTCCACTCTGGCCCCAGTGGAGAGTGTCTTGACCCTCCTTAAACTCGTATTCTTCTTTTGTTCACTTCTTCTGCTAAGATGTCTATTCCCTCTTGTGATATGGGTGGAGGCCAACATTTTTATGTTTTCCTTTCATTGTGGGCTATGCCTTGCCTCTCCTTCCAATAGTGACTAACATGATACTAGTTCCAGTAGTGGAAGAGGTTTCTAGTTTCTGTAAAGATTGTTTGCTTGTTTAATTGTTCCTACTACTGCCAAGAATCATCCCAAAAGAGGGGATAATTCCTTGATCTAATTTCCCAAAAGCAATGGTTTTGCACTACAACTTTTCTTTTCTGAGCATTATTTCATTTCAATGATCCAAGTCCATGTCCCTCCATTGTTATGAGACCTTTCTCCTTGACATCTCTTGCATATTCTTTCCTCCATATTTGATCCCATAAATCCTCTTTGTTGTTTAGCCATCTCCACTAGATTTTCCTTGCCAAAACCTTGTTGAGGGTTTGAAGGTCTCTGACTCTAAGGCCACTATTCTTGTTTGGTAGCTAGATTTTATCCTAGGCAATAAAGGTCCATTTTCTTTACTTTGCAGGGCCCCATAGAAAATGTCTTTGGAGACTCTTTATGGCCTTAAGGATTTTCGCTGGAGCTGCCAACATTAAGAACAGGTGTAAATTCATAGAGTGCGAAATATATTTAAGCAAGGTTAATTTGCTTGTGAGGTTAAGAGATTTGAAGGTCCAAGAGTTGAGTTTTTTCTCTAGCTTAGATAGAAGGCTTTCTGAAGGAACTCCTCAACACATTTTCTATTTGAAGAACTTCCAGATTTTCAAGGGAAGAGAACCTTTTCAGAAGTTTAGGGTTCTTATGATGTTGCACTGAGTGATGAAATACGTATTGAAGAAGAAGATAAGGGATTTGTCTTGCTTAATGGTTTTTATAGAAGCTAACAAGAAATAATCAATGATTTCTTTGATGGGCACTACTTCCTTGGTAGAGGGATAGCCCATAAGTAGCATATCATCCACAAATTGCAAGTGGGAGAAGGGCCTGAGTCATGGAGGAGGTTGAGGCCTTTTAGATGGCCAAAAGCAACAACATTGTGGAGTGGAGGCATATCCCAAGACCCTCTGCCATAAGAATTAACAGAAATGGAGAAAGAAGGTTTCCTTGTCTGATGCCTTCAGAGAGGTTGAAGGGGGGGGAGGAGAACCATCAACCAATACAAAAAATAAGGTTGTTGAGACAAGTCTTTTGACCTAGCTCGAAATAAAGCCACAATCTATTAGCATCTGAACAATGAATTCCCAATTTGAACAATCAAATGCTTTGGAAAAATCAAGCTTGATGAGCATACCTGGTTAGGGAATGAATGGCTTTATGCACCACTATGATCCCATCCAGAATCTAGCCTCGTTCATGTAACCTCATTTCTCATGTGAAGTTATGAGATACATATTATGCTTTAGTCTATTAGCTATAACCTTGGATATGATTTTATAAATTACATTACAAAGTGAGATTGACATGAATTTGTCCGGAGAATTATCTCAGCCTTCTTTGGGGATAAGAGAAAGGAAGGTAGAGTTAAATGCTTGCAGAATTTCTTGTGTAGATCTAGAGTCTTCTATCACTTTCCAAACATTTGTCTCTACCACAGTGCAACAGTTTTGGAAGAACTATGTTGTGAATCCATCCTTTCTTGGATATTTCCCTGTAGCCATCTCCATGATTGTTCCTTCCATCTCTTCAGGAGTGATTTTCTCATTAGAATCGCATTCTACTCTAGAGTAACCAGTCTGGGGATATGGATCAAGATTGGGTTCATATCTCTTTCTCTCAATCTCCAGCTTTGAGAGGAGTTGATGGTAGTAAGCAATGAGCTCCTTTTCTATGTCACCATGCTCTTCCAGTTTTCCCCCATTGGCATTATGTAGAGAAATGATTTTGTTCATCAACATTGATTAATCATGGAATCGTGGAAGAATTAAGATTTCCTGTCACCTTTCTTGAGCCACTTGATTCTTGAGTTTTGTCTCCATAAATGTTCATCTTGCTTCTCTCTCATTTCTATTTTCTCCTTCGATCTATCCTCCTTTAGTGATAGCTTCTCATTCCTACCTTATTTTATGATAATTGATTGAACCTCTTCCATTTGGCTTTCTAAGTCATGTTGAGCTTTAAAAATATTTCCAAAGACTTTCTTATTCCAATACTTAAGTTTGGTCTTTAGGATCTTGAGGTACTTCTAGAATCGATACATCAATGTTCCTTTCATTGGATCTATGTCCTTCCACCATTGCTTTATATTTTCTTTGAAGTACATATGATCAAGCCAAAAAATTTCAAAGCAAAATGGTTGATCTGGGAGGCCCCAGGTTGCCCCTGGTTAGACATATAGTGACTGGATCCTGGTCGAGGTAATATTTCTTCTTTAAATGCTACTCCTGTCTAGATGAGGGATTTAGAGATTAGGAAGCGATCTAACCTTAATGTAATCTAATTCTTACCTCCTCTTTTATTGTTCCATGTATGGAAACCATTGGTGGTCATTATGTCCACCAATCGTAATCTTGAGATGGTGTTCAAAAAGGTAACACTGTCCTCCCTTTTAGGGACAAACTTTTTCGTCCAAAATTTCAGATGTAGACCTTTTGAGTTTGTGAAGTAGGGACCATCTTCAAAGACATATTATCTGTCCTCTATGCATTGCTATAGAAAATCCCTTGGAGCCAAGCTTCAGATCTACTTGGTCCTTGGGCTTCCATTGTGAGTTTATCTACCAAATTAATGTTTTCTCCAAGGGCTCCCCATAAAATTCCTTATAACCAACCTTGCCTAAGACCGATGATATAGATTTAAATATTGATATGGCTAGTATCTTAGCAAAGGTTAATGTACCTTTCCCTCTTAGTATTGATATTGTATTTTTTTTTTAAATACCTACAACATAGTCGCTATTGCGACATCTTGGAGTGTCACTCCCATAGAATCCACGTCAGAGATGATACCTCTTAACATCTCTCTTCCCATGTTCTAGACGTCTCTCTTGCCACCTTCAAGACATCGATCTTTCCACGTTCAAGACATCTCTCTTGCCACATTACAGACATCTCTCTTGCCACGTTCTAGATGTCTCTCTTGCCACGTTCAAGACATCTCTCTTGCCACGTTCCAGACATCTCTCTTGCCATGTTTAAGATGTCTCTCTTGCCATGTTCAAGACGTTGGTCTTGCCACGTTCCAGACGTCTCTCTTGCCACGTTCTAGATGTCGGTCTTGCCATGTTCCAGACGTCGATCTTGCCACCTCCAAGACGTCGCAATAAAAATGAAATCTATGTCGTCGGAAAAGAGACGTCATGTGAAATGACATTTGAGGGGTTTCGTTGTTTGTTGTTCTCCCGACAATATAAAGTGTCAATTGCGTCGAACGCGCCGTCGAAATTTGACCCAAATGTACTAGTGAGAAGTTGAATATAAGAAAGGGGTTTATGACTAAGATCATGTGAGGGATATTATACTTGTTCATGATTACACATACCTATATGGCACATGACTAGAGAGAGACATACTTGCCTTGAGTAGAGGTTATGTATAAGGATGTATGCACAGGGTACAGTGACAGTCTAGATACAATGACAGGTTTATAGATCTATGTGAAATAAGTTACATAGGGTCAAAAGTTTTCAAGTGAAAGGAAACCCTAGTTTCAGAAGGCATATGCGATATTCATAATAGATAGGGCACGTACATACATGGGCTGCATACAGGTCATGTATCTGTTGTATTTTTGTAGATACATGTTTAGTTCAGGTACAAATTGATTACATGGAATTTGTACAGATTGGATATAGGGCAGTGGTATAGGTTGATATAGTTGTACAACAGTATAACTTGTTGATACTGAGAGGGGGGTGAATCACTATCAAGTACAATTTAAAACCTTTTTCAACTTATACTTAAACCATTCAACTATATCCAATGAGTAATGAACAATAGTATAAGAGTTACACTAATACACCACAATACACCATGCACAATATATGAGAAATAATCAATAGTTATTTTTCAAGGGAAGTAATGACTTCCAAAGATAGCTACAACTTCCAAATGTAAAGGGAGGGATAAAACTCCAAGAGAAAGATGCAATCCTCCAATATCAAGAGAGATCTAAACTCTCCATCCTTTCCCCTTCCTTCCACCCAAGAATATATGAGAGATAATAAAACTTTGAATTAAATAATCACCATCAACCAATCATCACATAGAACCTGATAATGCTTCCTGAGACTTCTTCAATTTCTACAATTATTCAATTCTTGGAGTACTCTGATCCTGTAGATAATATTACTCAATGTATTCTCTAAAACTCCTCCAATTTTCACTCCTTGAATCCTTGCCAAAAAGAGGTTATAGAAAGAATGGTAGACTTTATTCAATTCTGGTCTATTCAGGGGAGTGAACTTGCACAAAATGCCCCGCGCTCAATAATTAACATTCGATTCTAAAACTCACACACAAGAAACTATAGTTTGTACTCTTTCCAATTAATTTTTTCCCACTTCATTTGGATTCTCGATGAAGAAGTTATGACTATTTTACCCGGAACACCTGTTTATTGACTAGCTTCAGGACTAGTCACAAACCCTATCTTCCACAGAGTGTATCTCCATAATTATAGAAAATCAAGAGATGCAATTTTTACAGGTACCTTGATATGTCTTCTCAATACCATAGTGATTTCACCATCTGATTTTTTCTAGATAAAACGTTATAGAAAAAATGGTAAGATGACCTGAAAATAACATACCTTAGAACACATCACCAAAAGACTTCATCCTACCTTGAAATCCGGCCTTATTTTCTTCTTATTACCTATGAAATTTGACTTTTATCAAATGAATGTATAATTATGTTTATTTATACCATTTATGTCACTTCCTTTTAACATTAGGGCCAACCTGACACTTTCTTATTTTGTAATTCTTTTCTTTAATTATAATTATACATAATTATAATTACTCCTTGTCAATTCCATGTACTTCCATCTTCAATTCACTTTGTCATCTTCAAAAATTCATTTCTCCTCAACCATGAGGATCCACGTGACGTGCCAAATACCACCAGAAACAACATGATGTATACTATCCATTAACAGGTGTTGTATATGCATGTGCATTGTCCTTCATGTCCAAATACCTTTATCAATTTTGCGGTCCAAAACCCATGACTAGGGTTGACATCAATGACAACAACCAATCTTCCAAAAATCTCCCCCTTTGTCATTGATGGAAACACTCATGCTCCCCCTATCATCGTGATTCCAATTTCTCTCCCCCTTTGACATCAATGGGAAAGGG
>SNQJ01S0218906.1:19271-30153 GCA_010110895.2 Picea sitchensis
ATCGACCTTTTCCACAAGGTCCATTCACATCACACATTCATATTTTTTAGTTTTCCACAGTTCTTGGCCAGTATAGTTATTTTTACAGACTGGGGGAAACAGGGTGTTATAGGTTTCCACATAAAACACTAGTGTACTGTGTATGTGTGTGATTGTTTATTTCTTATTGCTTATTATTGGATAATAATTCTACATTGATATAACATTTTAATAAAAGGAATTATAATTACGCTATTATTGATTCACCCCCCCTCTCAATAATCCAATAAAAACTGTCCTGACATTTCTGTGACTAGTTAAACTTAGTTCACTTCTTTTGTAATGATTTGATAGGGTATGTAATCTTGGAAAACCCCTCTATAAATCTGTGGTAATATTCGATGATTCACATGAATGACAGGATGTCCGCTACATCATTTGGAATCATCGATTCCATGGTGGTTGTTATTCTCTCAGGGTCGACTGCAATACCTTCTTCGGATATTACAGGTCTTAGGTATTGTATTTTCTTCTTGTAAAAGTCACACTTATTGAATTCAACATACAATTTGTGTTTTCTTAAGGTTTTCAGAACTATCCTTAATTCCTCTTCATGTTCTTCTTCTGTTTTAGAATATACTAGGATATTTTCGATAAATACCAAAACAAACTTGTCCAAGTATTGACTGAAAATATTGTTCATTAAGCACATAAATGTGGCTGGCGTGTTAGTGAGTCCAAACGGTATAACAAAAAATTCATAATGTCCATATCTCATTTTGAATGTTTTTTTACTTATATCCTCATCTTTTATTCTAACTTGGTGATAACCAGATCTTAAATCCAATTTAGAAAAAATCTTTACCCCACCCACTTGATTGAACAGATCATTGATCCTAGGTAAGGGGTACTTGTTTTTAACAGACATTTTGTTTAATTGTCTGTAATCGACGCATAATCTCAGAGTTTCTTCGTTCTTTTTAACAAAAACGACTGGTGCTCCCCATAGTGACACACTCGGTTTGATATATTCTTTGTCCAATAATTCCTACAATTGAATTTTTAATTCTGTTAATTCTGGTAAAATTATTCGGTAGGGTGCTTTATATACAGGGGTTGAACCAGCTAGTAGGTTGATAGAAAAGTCTATCTCCCTCCTCGGGGGTAATTCAGGTATATCATCAAGAAACAAATCTCTCAAATCATGCAAGACGACAAAATCCTCCAAGCTAGGTTTATTTTCTTTTTCCAACATATTTGTTACTTGGATGGCATAAATCTAACAACCCTTTCTCATCCATTTCTTAAATTGTATTGATGAAATCTATCTAACTGAGATTGATTTTTGTATACCTTGAACTGTCCTAACAATGTCGTTTTTGTCTTTATACTTGATTGTTTTTTCATAACAATATAACATTGTTTTATGCCTTTCTAACCAATCCATTCTGATAATTACGTCATAAGACTCTAACGGTAGAATGTTCAAAATTGTCTTTGTGTTTTGACCACCTCAACTAAACTTACAATCAAAAATAAAATTATATACTTTTCCTTTTGTTCCTGTTGCTAGTTGTACTAGCCAAGGTTTTGCGTGTCTTGTTTTCTTAAGTTTAATTGAATCCACTACATTAGGAGCGATGTAACTCAACGTATCTCCTCGATGGATTAAAACATACATACAAGTATTGTTAATCTTACCTTCAATTTCCACTACAGTGGATTGGTGGTTAGCTTGTTGGCCATTCACGATTTCATTGATCCGATGTAATCTTATGCCCATATCTCTGACTGTAGAGGCTTCCTATAGGTTGTGAACCATAGTTCTAGCTGTTGAAGTCAAACGTGGACGGTTTCGCCTTAGGTGAGGTTCTCCACATTCCTAGCATTTTAACGGTTCACGAGGCCTGTCCCCAAACTTATTTTTTACCAGATTTACTAGTTTACCACCTCCTTGGGTGTTATGATTGTTGGAGTGAAAATATTTCCTTGGAAAACTATTTGTTGCGTTCTGAAAAGGAGATGGCTGATATCCCTTCTTCCAATAGTTCATTTGGTCTTGTTTCTTATCTTTCCAAGCCTTGGAAAATTCTGACCGTTGTTTGTATTGGTCGTAACACATTCAAGCTTTCTTGAAAAATTCCCTCAATGACTTGTGATTATCAAATTCGATTCTGTCCTTATAGGAATGTGGTAAATAGCTTAGGAATCAATGGATTTTCACTTTGTTCTCCCAGATATAAGGCACGAACCTTAGTAATTTCAAGAATTTGTTTATCAGATCATCCATAGTCATTTGACTGAGTCGTAGCTCATAAAATTCTTTGGTTTTTCTTTCATAGTAAATTTCAGATAGGTATTGTTTCTTAAATTATTTCTTAAAATTCGACCATTCCATCTATTTTTCCTTTAGGCCCTTGGCCAACTTCAAGTCCTGCCACCATATGATAGCTTTTCCTTTCAGATTATAGATGGCCATTCTAACCTTCATGTTGTTGGAAAAGTTGTATATTTGTAAATACTTCTTTATGTCTAATAATCATGCTTCAACTTCCTCCCTTGTTTTGGATTCTTCGTCAAAGGTAGATGGTTTGATTTTCTTAAACTCTCTCTCAATCTAGTCCACCTGCTTCCCTTTTCTTCCTGGTTTTGTCTTATCTTCAGTTGAAGGTGTACCTTCGAACGAGATGTCCCCTTTTTCTGTTTCAGGACCAGAATTCTCAGAAGACCTTTTACTTACCTCCTCTTCCTGGTTATCGTCCTTTGGGATTTTCTTTGTCACTATACTTCGTAACAAGACTTAATTTATTTCTTGTGGTTCCTGCTATGCCTTTTTCAGTTTTTCATTGTCTATTTTGAAAATTTACAGCTCAATAATGAGATTTCTCATAGTTTCCAGAACTTCGGTAGGTGAACTTTCGTCATTGTTATGCCTATGTGATGCAGGAGCATTGTAAGTAACCAACCAAGCGAGCATGAAGGCAGAAGACAACTGGAGGAGTGCAACACACATTTTGCACATTTTGAAATGTTTTTGAAAAATTAAGGAACAGATGTTAATTTAGTAGTTAAGGGAAACGTACTTGCATGTTGTAAATAGATCTTGAGCAATTTGCTCTCATCTGTCAATGTAAAAGGCATTTAAGCCCAGTTAATGAAAGTAGGTAGATTTGAATTTATGGATTAGAAATTAGAGTGTAGGAGGGAGAACAGATATAGAAACCCTCGCCTTTATATCGTAGTAGTTGTTGTATCATTAGCATAGAGAAGAAGAAGAGAGTTGTAGCAGAGAGTTGTAAAGAAGAACCCATGTACAGCAGTATTTGAGTTAATATATGAAGCTTTGACTCAGATTTCATGGTGTTATGATGCCCAATGTTTACATATGTTGAGTGGTATGTGTACAGCTGTTTTATTCTCTATGTTATGCATTTGTTATGATGTTATGCTATGTTAAATGTATGATTTCATGTTGAATGTATGAAGTCTGAGAGAGAAAGAGAATGAGTTTCAATTGTTTCTCTTCCTGAGAGAAGTTCTTGCAAGGAGTGCAGTGAAACTTCCACAAGGTGTGCGTTGACAAAGGTTCTGAGTTTTATCTCAGAAATCTCAGGAGGGATACCGTTGTTCTCATTCCAGGAGAAGTGTAGGTGAAGAAAAAAAGTCATGCAAGGTGTGTGCAGGCTAGTCGAGGCCTTAGAACTTATCAACTAAGGTTGAAAGGTTAAAGGACTGTTGTTGCAGAAAATGCACAGAGTCGAAAGATCAAATACCCAAGAGTATTTGAAAGATCGCTGAAAGGAGTGCGAGCAGGAGCCCTTTTTGAGACTTGAGTTTACAAGTTAAAGCTCAAGAGGGATAACACCTTTGAACACTTCAAAGGAGGATGGAGATCAAAACACTTCAAAGGGAGACGAGGAAGCAAAATTATCGTGCAAAAGGTTAAGTGTCGAGGGAAGAACATTGTCTCATTTCACAGAGATTCTGGAAGAAGAAATTGAATGGTTGGAATTCTCTGTAGAGAATTCGCGAAGTTGCATGGATCGTAGGATCCAGAGGAGTTGCAGGGTGGATAAGGGTTGGACGAACCCATTTTTTTGGTGTCAAGGATCAACGAGGGCCGTCAATCGTGGTTAGTTTGGGTCGTCGGATCATTTCACGAACTCGGGGTTTGTGAGTGTGGAGGTGGAAGACCAAACTCTTGGAGTCGCAAATTCCCAAGTTGCAAGAAGGGAGGAAGAGATCCAGACTGCTGGATCCAAGATGTGGGAGAACCGTCATATCTGAATCTTCGCGGGGTGTCGCATATCGTGAGTTCAGAGGATAGTCCAAATTATTTGGTTGCATGAACTTATGAGTAGCGAGGAGTAGGAACAACCGATGGATCCAAGGCACGAAAGAACCATTGGATCAGAACCCCGTAGATCTATCGCATATCAAAGACTCGGGGGTTGAAAGAGGTTCTTTTCAACGAGCGAGATCACAAAGTGCCGAGAGCCGAGGGTTCGTGTGAACGTGCGACACATATGTCAAGTGGGGGTCGCAAGGTTGACAGGTGGTAGGAACAACTAACCCCTAGAGAAAGGCGTAAGTGATGACAGGTGGCATGTACTTGATGCATTGAAGGAGTCAACCCATAGTTGACCCATTTCCTCTCGCGTTTTCACAAAGGAGGAGCACGGAGGCTCAACACTCCAACTCAAGATATTGTGAGTGGCGAGAAGTGCAAAAAGGGAATTCAACCATCACCTCTCAAAGTTTCGCAAAGGGAGAATTCTAAAGTTCAACACTCCAACTCGCAAGGTCACGAGTTGCGAAGAGGTGGTAGCACTTATCCCTAGCCGACGATTACACATGGAGGGAACCTTCAAGGAAGGAGCCATACCCCATCGCATCTTGGGTATTGGCATTTGGTGAAGAAAAGTTGAGGGTCTTCGACTCACGAACATGCGAGTTGCGAAAAATGTTTGTGCCAAGACAAGGTCATGGTCACTTGGAGAAGGAAAAGCTCACGCTTGGTGTCAAGTTACATAGGGCGAGTGTTTACAAAGGACCTGTGGATTAGTTGGAGGTTCCAGCGGGAATCAGAGGAGCCACTTCGGCTCAAGGGAATTTTAGAACGATCCTGTGCAGATCTTGGCCCGAAAGTCGGGGTCTGCACCATTTTGGTATCAGAGCCCAGAACAAGTTCTTTTCTTTTTGTAGCAGAGAAAAGAGGAGAAATTTTATAGCCATGCCGCCGAGGAGAAGAGATAGGCCAATGCCTGATCCAACAATGGAGAGAGACATCACAGAGGCGCACAATTGATGCTGGGGATATTAGTGAAGATGAAACTAAAAATGAAGCTGGAAATGAAGGAGAAGAAGTCGCAGTTGAAGATGTTGCAGATGAACGCCTATTCAGGGTTGTTGCAAGGATAGGTGCTAGAAAAAAAATGGAGATTCCCATGTATGAGGGAAACCTGGATGTTGAAGAGCTTCTAGAATGGATTAGAGATTTAGATAAATACTTCGACTCTGAGGATATCGAGGAAGACAAGAAAGTCAAACATGCCATCACTAGACTTAAAGGGCATGCAACATTATGGTGGGATGAACTGCACACTGACAGACGCTACAAGGGCAAGCAAAAAATTAAAAGATGGGATAGGATGGTTGCAAAGATGAAAGCCAAATTCATACCCAAGGATTATCAAATCACTATGTTTTGAAGGATGCAGAATTTGAGATAGAAGTTGATGTCAGTGAAGGAATACATTGAAGAGTTCTACAAGATAAACATCAGAGCAGGTCATCGAGAAAGTGATGATGAAAAATTTTCCAGGTACATGAATGGTCTGCAATATAAAATTCAAGATGAGATGAGCATGATGACCCTTTGAACTATAGAAGATGCTTATTAGATGGCTCTGAAAGCTGAAGAGAAGCTGAGCTGGAAGCAAGTTCAAAGAGGTTGAGGTAGAAGTCAAGCCAAAGGCAAAGCAATTGCCCAAGATAGAAATCAGAAGCCTAAAGAAGAGGGGAAGAAACCTCAAACTCAACTTGAGAGAGGGGGAAGCTCACAGGGAAGATAATATGTGGATAGAAATACTTTTCCTTGAGATAGAGGAAGAGGAAGAGGCAGAGGCGGTGAAGTAAAATGCTTTGTCTGTGCAAAAATCAGACATAAATCCTATGAGTCTCCAAATAAAAAAAAATATGGTGGTGAAACTCACATTGTCAAAGCTCAAGGACGGGATGTTGAGGCAGAAGATGTTGAGGGAGAAATATCTTTGATGATGAGAAAAGTTCCCTTAACGCCATAGAAAGAGGCAGAGAACCCAACCCAAAGAAACAGTCTGTTTTGGACTGCTTGCAAAACTAAAGACAGAGTATGCAAAGTCATAGTGGATAGCGGTAGCACATACAGTCTTGTATGTACAAAGATGATAGAAAAGCTCGAGATGGAGACTATTGTACATCCAAGCCCATACAGAGTTTCATGGCTACAAAAAGGACATCAGGTAAATGTCACTAAATAATGTTTAGTTGAGTTTAAAATAGGAGGATATAAAGATGAAATATTATGTGATGTCATTCCCATGGATGTTTGTCATCTATTACTGGGTAGACTGTGGCAATATGATAGAAATGTGATTCCTGATGGGAGAAAGAACACATACACCCTGGAGAAGAATGGGAGGATGCACATGTTGTTGTCGATTAAGGATAAAGAAGTGAAACCAAAGGTGAACGACATTGTACTTCTCATGAGTGGGAAGGAACTTCTTAAGGAGGTTAAGAAGAAGGAAGACACAATTTATTGTGGTCAAGAAGCCTAAAATTGTTTTAACCAGTACGAGAGTGGATGATTTACTAGAGGAAATCCAGGAGTTGCTGGAAGAGTTTGCTGATATAATAGTGGACGAACTACCTTGTTTGTTGCCACCTATCAGAAGTATAAGTCATCACATTGATCTTATACTTGGAGCCAGTTTACCAAACAAAGACGTGTACAGGTTGACACCACAGGAAAATGAGGAAGTCAAGAGACAAGTCTAGGACTTAATGGACAAATGATTGATTCGAGAGAGCTTGAGTCCATGCGTTGTTCCAATAGTGCTCAGCCCAAAGAAAGATGGAGGCTGGAGAATGTGTACAGACTTAAGGACAATCAATAAGATTACCATCAGATACATATTTCCATTGCCAAGGATGGATGACTTGATGGATTTATTGAGTGGAGCAAGATTTTTTTCAAAGATTGATTTGAAAAGTGGATATCATCAAATTCGTATGAGGGAAGGTAATGAATGGAAGACAACATTCAAGACGAATGAGGGACTGTATGAATGGCTTGTTATGCCATTTGGCTTAATGAATGCACCCGGTACTTTCATGAGATTGATGAACAAAGTCCTGAAGGATTTCATAGGGAAATTCGTTATTGTATATCTTGATTATATATTAATTTTCATCCAGACAGAGGCCGAGCACTTAAATCATTTAGCTGTGGTGATGAGAAGATTACAACAAAATAAATTGCTGATAAATATGAAGAAATCATCATTTATGAGGACATAACTCATTTATTTGGGTTTTGTTATCTCTGCAAATGAGTTGAAGATGGATCTGGAAAAGGTGGATGCAATTAAGAATTGGCCATTGCTGAAGAGTGTGTTTGAAGTTCAAAGCTTCCATGGTTTGGTTAGTTTCTATAGGAAATTCATCTAAACTTTTAGTGGAATTAACACACCAATGATGGATACGGTGAAGAAAAGACACAAATCTTTTCATTGTACAAAAAAAGTAGAGAAGAGCTTCAATCTGCTGAAGAAGAAGATCACGGAACAACCAATTCTAGTTTTGCCAGATTTTAGCAAGACATTCCAGGTCAAGTGTGACATGAGTGGATTTGCAATTGGAGCGGTCTTGAGCCAAGACGACATGCCGATCACATATTTCAGTGAGAAACTGAATGAAGCGAAGATCAAGTACTCAACATATGACAAAGAATTCTATGGAGTCATATAATCACTGAAGAAATGGAGACACTATTTGGTTCCCAAAGAGTTTGTTTTGTACAAAGATAATCACACTTTACAATTCATAACTCAATAGGAGAAATTGAACCAAAAGCATGCTAAATGGATTGAATTCATGCAGAATTTTACTTTTGTGATTAAGCATATTTTTGAAACTACTAACAAAGTTGTTGATGCTTTGAACAAGAAATTGTTGCTTTTGCAGGAATTCAGAGTCAAAACTTTGGGTTTTGATAACCTCAAAGAAATATACAGAGATGATCCAAATTTTAAGGAAGCGCACGAGGCATCTGAGAATCCAGTTCTCAAGGAAGAATTTGGATCACTTGGAGAAGGAAAAGCTCAAGCCTGGTGTCAAGTTACATAGGGCGAGTTTTTACAAAGGACCTGTGGATTCGTTGGAGGTTCCAGCGGGAATCAAAGGAGCCACTTCGGCTCAAGGGAATTTTAGAACGATCCTGTGCAGATCTTGGCCTGAGGGTCGGGGTCTGCACCACTTTGATCTCCAGGAGGCCTTTGTTTAGGATTCTCCTCTAGTTTGATTTTTGTTTCATCCTGGGCTGCCATGATTACAATAGAATAAAGTGTTTTCTGTTTGTAATAGTAATTGATTTGTTAGTTTTACATAAATAGGAAAAATAAATGATAAGTAAATATTTTGGCCCTTCTTAATGTCCAAGTGTTGTAACGTTTGCTCTGATACCATATGTAATGTACCCCATTTTACCAAAATAATTTTTTTTTCCCGAGGGACATTAAATCTTCTTTCTATTTAAACAACTTATTCTGGAGGGCTTATAGTATAGTAAATATACGTAGATGATTATCATCGTTGTTAACTTCTCCAAGGTTCATATTTTCTATTTGTTAAAACCATGAACTGACATCTCAAAGAATTTCTTACCTTGTCTTGCCTCATATCCTTTATTCACTTACAAATCCTACTAGTATTATAATACTATCATATATGTATTTATTTCATCCATAAGATCCTTAGTCCTATACTCATTCCTAAGCCTTATCTCTATATCAATGCACAAGGGCAGACCCTTTTGACAATACGAAAAATAAGCCTACCTACACAAATGACAAATTTTTAGACATAAAGGATCGAACACGTATATTCATAACTGAAACAAAATAAAGGCCCAACATGATGATCATGCGTTACTTTAAATGGCCGAATCAAGGTCTTGTGATCCCTGGTCGTGTTTAACTTTCGATCACCCGTATCATAATTGTCTTTTTCAAAAGAACTCAATGATAACAAAATGTTAGTTCCGCCCTGACTGAACGATAAACTAAACTGTGCCTGAAAGGAGCCGTCCTCTCTCTGACATTAATTCGATATGAAGTCAAAAGGTTTTATCATAGTATGAAATTAAATACCGTTGTCCAGTCCATTAATGGAGAACCTGAGGGGATAGTTCCAAGGTTGTCACTAGACCCCGTGTGCATCTCCATTCAGTCACATGTTCATATGCATTCCTCCTACTTCCACTATTACTCTACACAATAAGGGTTTTCCTTGAGTTATTGTGAGTCTTCAGCATGTTGCCTCATTGTTATTCTGTGTTTTCCTCGATGAGGGAGGCCGACGACCTGAAGATATTTACCCGGGGATATACAGAAGGTTATACAACCACCTAGTAAGTCCATGACACGCTTATACTATCTGTAGTGTAGTGTAATTTCTGAAGTTTTAGTCGTCTTTGTAATTATTAATCTCACGGTATTCTAGCGAGGAGTTTCCTCCTTTGTTAGTCTTTAACTCTCTGGAGTATTTATCTCTGGTCAGGGTAGGTACATACGTTTTATTCATGGTTGACGACTTGCGTTTTGGATCTTCCATGAGGCAGCTATTTCCATTCTACAATGACCATTAATCTAGAAGAATTCTACACAGACTGTTTTCCGTTTGTAACGGAAATAGTCTTGTATGTTCTAGGGTTTTGTCAACAAAAAATACCCTCAGATATTTTCTTTAGTGAGTAACTTAGTATTTTATTTGGGAGTTGTTCGCGGCGTTTTGTTTCTAAAACCCAGTGAATTAAACCCTGGTGGAGAAACCAATGTCTAGAGACTTCCGCCAGGGCAAAGTCTCGACTCTCATTATTCGAACTTGCTCCTTAACTGTGGCGACCCTTATCATGTTTGTTGTAAAAAACAAGGTAGTTGGCATTCTTCCCTTGTTTACTCTGTTCGATTCATTAATTACATATGTAACATTTCATTATCTTGGCCTATCATGGAGACCTATCATTCTTGGACTTAAAGGCGTGAAATTCACATCCACCTTCCTGCAGTCGTAGTGAAGTTCTTTACTGATGTACAGGGAATTTGGCCTCGACTCAAAGTTTTTCTCTGTTTAACCTAAACGCGCTTGTACATGCATAGATATGCGGTCTAAAACCCACTGACTAGTATTATTCCAGGACTTAAAAACTCTCGAGGAAATGCGTTATTCTCTGTTCGGGAAACCAGTAGTAAATCCGTTATGTTCTTATTTCATTCTTGGTCAGTGACCTGTAGTTTACGTTTTCTGGTAATTGTGACGTCAAAATCTCATGGCATAAATTGTGACTCGAAACTCATATTTGTGACCCCTGATTTTGTTTGCGAGGGTACCCATCAGATCAAACTTGGCCCAATTCTCACTTCCAATCTGTGGGTGAATTCTTAAACTGCGTAGATGGAACAACAGGTCCAAATCACGAGTTAAGTGATGTTGCGAACCACGATTAAAATATTTCTTTAGCATAGCATTAATCCTGAATTTTAATCTAATTAGTCATTCAAATCTTCTATTAAATTCTTTTTACTCATTAATGTCCTTGGTTTCTCGTAGGACTGTTGATGTCCGAAGTCTCCAGGGTCGC
>SNQJ01S0218907.1:0-15099 GCA_010110895.2 Picea sitchensis
AGTTAAAATTGAGGTGCCCATACCTCTGATGCCATAGTGTGCAGATGTTTGATGCACTCTTCGCTGCCAGTGCATGCTCTCTGCCCTGCCCAATATCCACCAATATAAATAGACCATGGTCCACCACACCAAGAGCAACGATCTTCTTGGTATTCTTGTCAACGATATAACACTTATGATTGCTAAAGTTGACATCCAAGTGAGGAGAGTGCCTCATAATCTGACTAACTAAGAGAAGATTAAGCTCCAAACCTAGCACATAGTGGACAATGAGAAACATAAGATCTTTCCTCCGAAGGAAATCTTAACATTCCCCTTGCGCACTATATTATACTCCTCGCCTCCACCTAAGATCACCGAGTCTTTGGATGGACTTTTTGTAAACTCTATGAACCAATCTTTTTGATTGGTGAAATGCCTAGATGCACCTAAATCAACAAACCAAGTAGATGACTTGGACGGATCTTCTTGTGTATAGTCCATAAAGGCATAGAAGGTTGCCTCCTTCTCCTCCCTGTGCTCTGTGACATGGGCCTTTTGCTGAGACCCTCTGTGGTTGTGCTTCTGATCTGCCAACCACTTTCTGCAGTGCTTCTTCATATGGCCAGTCTTGCCACAGTAATGACAAGTGATGGTCTTCAAGCTTTTGGTGGCATACTCATCATTGCCTGGACCAAGTTTCCTTGTCCATTTTCCTTTGACTTTAGCTTTGGCTGCAAAGGCCCACTCTGAACTCTCTATCTCACTACTGCTCCCAAACTACTTCTTCCACATGTCTTGCTGCAAGATTTTATGGTATAGCTCTCCAAACTTAAGGTCAACGTATGTAGCTGTGATGTTCAGGGTCTCAATGAAGTGCTCGTAGGACCCTGGCAAGTTGTTCAGCGTGATCACCACCATGTCCTCTTCTGCCATCTTCCGACCAATGGCCTCCAACTGCTACCAGATGTCCTTGATCTTGAGTAAGTGCTCTTAGAGAGAGGCACCCTCACTCATCTTGATCGAGAACAACATATTCTTTAAAAAGAACGCTCGACCCTTATCTGAAATCTCATGGGTCTCTTTCAACTTTTTACAAATCGCTGTAACAGTCTTCCCATTTTGAACCTTAGGTAGAATCTCATCTGTCATAGACAATTTGATCAGCATCAAGGCCTCTCTTTCTTGGCCATCAAAATTGTCCTGGTATTTACCTGCAACTGTGGGACGAGGAATTGTGCCCAGAACAACATCTGACAAGTACCGAAACGCAAAAATGGCCAACCTGCGCTGCTTCCAGGTATTGTAGTTCTTCCCAGAGAAATTTTGGTTGCCTTCCAACATGATGTTGGTCAATGTAGCCATAGATGATCGTAAAATATTGAACTTAGCAGATAAATAATGGAAAAATACCTTCAATCTGCCCTCAACCAACTCCAAATCAACCAATTTCTCCTCAAATCTACTAACTCAAGAAATTAGCAGTAAAAAAAAACCCAGATCTTCGAAGTTGGGCACCAATCTGGGTAAGAACAAACCAATCTAGCTTTTAAAACAAAAAAATCAAATGAACCCAACTCTGACTGATCCAAAACCTTTTCATCTCCTTGAGTGTGCTACGTTGGTGATCTCTCGATTCGTCACTGCTGGCAGCAGTCCCTAGGTCTTCACGTGCTCCCAGACTCCCTGGCCCTAACCTTGCTCTGATACCATGTAACGAAAATCGAGCACACATAGAAACCAAGATAACTTGAATAAGGTTATTTGTCTTTATTCAATCAATGAAATAAGAGATCAAATAGCTTTCTTATATATGTTACAATCAAGTAGAGTCAAACCACTTTATGAATGTGGGATAAAGTGAAAATATAACCTAAAAGCAAATATATGACCTAAAAGCAAATAAATTAACCTAAACTCACTTTGACTTTATTACTGCCTAAGTCTAATTTCTAATTGACCATTATAAACTAATGTTTAATTTAACACCCCCCTTAATGGTCAACCTTCTCACTACACCAAGTTTCTTTCGAAATTTTACATGCTTTTTGGGACCCAAAGACTTGGTGAAAATGTTTGCAATTTGATCCTCTGAAGGACAATACTGCAGCTCAATAGTTCCATCTTCTACAAGTTGTCTGATGAAGTGACAGTGTGTATCAACATGTTTGGTACGCTCGTGGAAGACTGGATTCTTGGCAAGTCTCATTACCCCTTGATTGTCACAGAACAAGGGTGTAGGCTATCTCTGTTGCATCTGCATATCTGATAACATCCTTCTTAGACAAATTGCCTCACATGCACCTTTCAATGCTCCTCGATACTCTGCTTCTGTCGATGAAAGGGCAACTGCATGATGTTTCTTTCTGGTCCATGTGACTGCACCTATGCCAACGTTGAAGACATATCCAGAAGTGGATTTTTTGTCATCAACAGAACCTTCCCAATCCGAATCTGTATACCCACACAACCTCGGGTCTTTGCTCCTACTGTACAGAATACCAAAGTCAAGTGTGCCTTTCACATATCTCAGCACTCGCTTCACTATTGTCTAGTGCTCTACTTCTGGCACTGTCATAAATATGGAAATGAAGCTCACATCGAAACTCAGATCAAGTCTAGTGGTTGTAAGATATATCAAGTTGCCCACTAGCTATCTGTATAGTGACTCACTGACCGCGTTTGAGTCAGTCTTGGTTGAAAGTTTCATCCCTTTCTCCATAGGTGTAGAGGATATTTTGCAATCCTCTATCCTGAACTTATCTAACAAACTCGTGGCATACTTTGCTTGTGAGACAAAAATGTTGCTCCCTATTTTCCAAACTTCTACACCCAGACAATAGTGTAGGAGGCCTCTGTCATGTCAAATGCTCTTCTCATGTTGGATTTGATCCATCTTCCTCACTACCTGTAATAATGATATCATCCACATAAACAACCAGAAGAATCATCTCATTACCAACTCTTTTGACATATAAGTTGGAATCTAAAGGACTCCGCTGGAACCCTTGCTGAACAAAATACCTATCAATCTTGATGTACCACACCCTCGGTGCCTGTTTCATACCATATAGAGCCTTCTTTAGTCTACAAACTAGATGCTCCTTCCCTGCAACCCGAAACCCCTCTGGTTGGCACATGTATACCACTTCCTTCAAATCTCCATTGAGGAAGGCACTTTTCACGTCCATCTGGTGGACCTTCCAGCCTTGTTGTGCTGCCATGGCTAGAACAAGACAAATAGTGCTCATCTTTGTTGTAGGAGAAAAAGTATCCTCATAGTCAATGCCTTCTCACTGAGAGAATCCTTTCACAACTAACCATGCTTTGTACTTGTCAAGTGTACCATCTGCCTCGTACTTGACCTTGTACACCCATTTGCATCCAATGGGTTTCTTCATTGATGGAAGAGTTGTGAGATCCCAAGTCTAATTTTTCATCAAACTTTCATGTTCGGCCTCCATGGCCTTTTCCCATTCAGGTCTTCCTTTTGATTCCTTGAATACCTGAAGCTCATAGATCTCCTAAATATTGGCCATAAGAGAAAAGTTGATTGTGCCAGTCTGTTGTTTACTCTTACCTCATGTTGATCTTCCCTCGATCATATCTCCTATCCGAACATCTCCAATGGTGTTGTGCCACCACTTGGGTCTTTTGGAATCCCTAGCTGCCAAGTCAATGTTTCCACCATGACTTGGGCTTCCTGCTTCAGAATGTACTGATCTGACTGACCTAGGAGACTCATCCTATTCTGACTCCTCATCATCATGCTCAGAATCTCCCCCCCCCTTCAGGTGGAGCTATTNGGTTGCTCAGTAACTCTGAATGTGGGAGGAGTATGGAAGGGCCCAACCTCCTCATCAACAATAGCATCTCTGCTAAAGATCACCTTATCAATGTCAACATCAACTAATCTATAAGCTTTATGGGTGTCGTTGTACCCTGTAAGCATCATCTTCTTACTCTTCAGATCTAACTTGGTTCATTTCGCAGCTGGAATCCAAGTGTAAGTAGTAGAACCAAAGACCTTCAAGTGACTTACTTTGGGATTTCTTCCAGACCATGCTTCCTCTAGAGTCTTCTTCTTTACTGCCATCGTGGGAGATCTATTCAGCAAGTACACTGCTGTGAACACTGCCTCTTCCCAAAACCTGTTAGGAACACACCTGTTCTGCAACATACATTTCGACATCTCTATGATAGTGCGGTTTCTCCTTTCAACCACCCCATTCTGTTGTGGAGTATAAGGTGTGGTGTATTGTCTCTTGATCCCTTGTTTAGCATAAAAATTATTGAATTCTTTGGAGAAGAATTCTCCACCATTATTAGATCTAAGAGAGGTAATATGACAACCTGACTCATTCTCGACTAATGCTCTAAAGTATTAAAATTATTTAAACACGTCATACCTCAACTTCAAAAAATACACCCACATTTTCCTACTGAAATCATCAACAAACAGAAGGAAATACTTGGCACCGGTGATTGATGTCGTGTTCATTGGTCCACATACATCTGCATGAACCAGTTGAAGGACCATCTGCACTCTCCAAGCTTGTCCTTCATCAAATGGTGCTCGATGTTGCTTCCCTGCCTGGAAAGCTCTACAAACTCCCTGAATCTTCTGTTGAATGTCTGGAAGTCCATCTACCAGTTTCACTCATGCCAACTGAGAGAGGTAGTTAAAATTGAGGTGCCCATACCTCTGATGCCATAGTGTGCAGATGTCTGATGCACTCTTTGCTGTTAGTGCATGCTCTCTGCCCTGCCCAATATCCACCAATCTGAACAGACCATGGTCCTCCACACCAAGAGTAATGATCTTCTTGGTATTCTTGTAAAGGATATAGCACTTGTGATTGCTAAAGTTGACATCCAAGTGAGGAGAGTACCTCATAATCTGACTAACTGAGAGAAGATTAAGCTCCATACCTGGCACATAGTGGACATTGAGAAACATAAGCATCTTTCCTCCGAAGGAAATCTGAACATTCCCCTTGCCCACTATATTATACTCTTTGCCTCCACCGAAGATCACTGAGTCTTTGGATGGACTAGGTGTAAACTCTGTGAACCAATCTTTCTGATTGGTGAAATTCCTAGATGCACCTGAATCAACAAACCAAGCAGATGACTTGGACTGATCCACTTGTGTACAGGCCATAAAGTCATAGAAAGCTGCCTCCTTCTCCTCCATGTGCTCTACAACATGGACCTTCTGCTGAGACCCTCCATGGTTGTGCTTCTGATCTGCCAACCGCTTTCTGTAGTGCTTCTTCATATGGCCAGTCTTGCCACAATAATGACAAGTGATGGTCTTCAGGATTTTGGTGGCATCCTCATCATTGCCTGGACCAGGTTTCCTTATCCATTTGCCTTTGCCTTTAGCATTGGCTGCAATGGCCCGCTCTGAACCCTCTATCTCATTGTTGCTCCCAAACTGCTTCTTCCACCTATCCTGCTACAAGATTTTATTGGATAGCTCTCCAAAATTCAGGTCAACGTCTGTAGTTGTGATGTTCAGGGTCTCAATGAAGTGCTCATAGGACCCTAGCAAGTTGTTCAGTGTGATCACCACCATGTCCTCTTCTACCATCTTCCAACCAATGGCCTCAAACTGCTCCCGGATGTCCTTGATCTTGAGTAAGTGCTCTTGGAGAGAGGCACCCTCACTCATCTTGATCGAGAAAAACATATTCTTTAAAAAGAACGCTCGACCCTTATCTAAAATCTCATGGGTCTCTTTCAATTGTTTCCAGATCGTTGCAGTAGTCTTCCCATTCTGAACCTTAGGTAGCATCTCATCTTTCACGAACAATTTGATCAGCATCAAGGCCTCTCTGTCTTGGCCATCAAACTTGTCCTGGTCTTTACCTGCAACCATGGGACAAGGACTTGTGCCCAAAACAACATCTGATAGGCACCGGTATGCAAAAATGGCCAATATGCATTGCTTCCAGGTATTGTAGTTCTTCCCAGAGAAATTTTGGTTGCCTTCCAACATGAAGTTGGTCAATGTAGCCATAGATGATAGTAAAATATTGAACTTAGCAGATAAATAATGGAAAAATACATGTAATCTATCCTCAACCAGCTCCAAATCAATCAATTTCTAATCAAATCTACTAACTCAAGAAATTAGCAATAAAAAAAACACCAGATCTTCGAAGCTGGGCACCAATCTAGGTAAGAACAGACCAATATGGCTTTCAAAACTGAAAAATCAAATGAACCCGGCTTCGGCTGATCCGAAACCCTTTCGGCTCCTTGAGTGTGCTACGTTGGTGATCCCTTGATCCGACACTATCGGTAGCAGTCCCTAGGTCTTCACGCGCTCCCAGACTCCATGGCCCTAACCTTGCTCTGATACCATGTAATGGAAATCGAGCACACACAGAAACCAAGATAACTTGAATAAGGTTATCTGTCTTTATTCAATCAATGAAATAAGAGAGCAAATAGATTTCTTATATATGTTACAATCAAGTAGAGTCAAACCACTTTATGAATGTGGGATAAAGTGAAAATATAACCTAAAAGAAAATAAATTAACCTAAAGTCACTTTGACTTTATTAATTCCTAAGTCTAATTTCTAATTGACCATTATAAACTAATATTTGATTTAACACCCTCCCTTAATGGTCAACTTACTCACTACACCAAGTTTCTTTCGAAATTTTACATGCTTTGCGGGACCCAAAGACTTGGTGAAAATGTCTACAATTTGATACGCTGTAGGACAATACTACAGCTCAATAGTTCCATCTTCTACAAGTTGTTTGATGAAGTGACAATATGTATCAACATGTTTGGTATGCTTGTGGAAGACTGGATTCTTGGCAAGTTTCATTACCCCTTGATTGTCACAGAACAAGGGTGTAGGCTCTCTCTGTTGCATTTTCATATCTGATAACATCCTTCTAAGCCAAACTACCTCGCATGCACCTTTCAATGCTCCTCGATACTTTTCTTATGTCAATGAAAAGGCAACTGCATGATGTTTCTTTCTGGTCCATGTGATTGCACCTGTGCCAAGGCTGAAGACATATCCAGAACTAGAGTTTTTGTCTTCAACAAAACCTGCCCAATCTAAATTTGTATACCCACACAACCTCAGGTCTATGCTCCTATTGTATAGAATACCAAAGTCAATTGTCCCTTTCACATATCTCAACACTCACTTCACTACTGTACAGTTCTCTACTTTTAACGCTGTCATAAATCTGGAAATGAAGCTCACATCGAAACTCAGATCAGGTTTAGTGGCTGTAAGATATATCAAGCTGCCCACTAGATGTCTGTATAGTGACTCATTGACTGCCTTTGAGTCAATATTGGCTGAAAGTTTCAGCCCTTTCTCCATAGGTCTAGAGGATATTTTGCAATCCTCCATCCTGAACTTATCCAGCAAAATCCTGGCATACTTTTCTTGTGAGACAAAAATGTTTCTCCCTATTTGCCAAACTTCTACACCCAGACAATAGTGTAGGAGGCCTAGATCTATCATGTCAAATTCTCTTCTCATGTTTGATTTGATCCATGTAATTGCATCTTCCTCACTACCTGTAATAATGATATCATCCACATAAACAACCAAAAGAATGATCTCATTACCAACTCTTTTGACATATAAGTTGGAATCTGAAGGACTCCGCTGGAACCCTTGTTGAACAAAATACCTATCAATCTTGATGTACCATGCCCTCGATGCCTCTTTCAGACCATATAGAGCCTTCTTTAGTCTGCAAACTAGATGCTCCTTCCCTGCAACCCAAAACCCCTATGGTTGGCACATGTATACCACTTCCTTCAAATCTCCATTGAGGAAGGCACTTTTCACGTCCATTTGGTGGACCTTCCAGCCTTGATGTGCTACCATGGCTAGAACAAGATGAATAATGCTCATCTTCGTTGTAGGAGAAAAAGTCTCCTCATAGTCAATGCCTTCTCACTGAGAGAATCATTTCACAACTAATCATGCTTTGTACTTGTCAAGTGTACCATCTGGCTTGTACTTGAACTTGTACACCCATTTGCATCCAATGGGTTTCATCCCTGATGGAAGAGTTCTAAGATCCCAAGTCTGATTTTTCATCAAACTTTCATGTTCGGCCTCCATGGCCTTTTCCCATTCAGGTCTTCCTTTTGCTTCCTTGAATACCTAAGGCTCATAGATCTCCTGAATATTGGCCATAAGAGAAAATTTGATTGTGCTAGTTTGTTTTTTACTCTTACCTCGTGATGATCTTCCCTCAATCATATCTCCTATCCGAACATCTCCAATGGTGTTGTGCCACCACTTGGGTCTTTTGGAATCCCTGGCTTCCAAGTCAGTATTGCCACCATGACTTGGGCTTCCTACTTCAGAATGTACTGATCTGACTGACCTAGGAGAATCATCATGTTCTGACTCCTCATCATCATGCTCAGAATCTTTCCCCTCTTCAGGTGGAGCTATTGGAAGATTGACACCTCAATCTTCAATGACTTCTAGCTGCTCCGTAACTCTGAATGCAAGAGGAGTATGGAAGGGTCCAACCTCCTCATCAAAAACAACATCTCTGCTAAATCTCACCTTATCAATGTCAACATCAACTAATATGTAAGCTTTATGGGTGTCGTTGTACCCTGTAAGCATCATCTTCTTACTCTTCGCATCTAACTTGGTTCATTTTGCAGTTGGAATCCAAGTGTAAGCAGTAGAACCAAAGACCTTCAAGTGACTTACTTTGGGATTTCTTCCAGACCATGCTTCCTCTAGAGTCTTCTGCTTCACTGCCATCATGGGAGATCTATTTAGAAAGTACACTGCTTTGAACACTGCCTCTTCCCAAAACCCATTAGGAACACACCCGTTCTGCAACATACATCTGGACATCTCTGTGATAGTGCGATTTCACCTTTCAACCACCCCATTCTATTGTGGAGTATAAGGTGTGGTGTATTGTCTCTTGATCCCATGTTTAGCACAAAAATTATTGAATTCTTTGGAGCAGAATTCTCCACCATTATGAGATCTAAGAGAGGTAATATGTCAACCTGACTCATTCTTGACTAATGCTTTAAAGTTTTAAAATTATTTAAACACGTCAGACTTCAACTTCAGAAAATACACCCACATTTTCCTACTGAAATCATCAACAAACAAAAGGAAATACCTGGCACTGGTGATTGATGTTGTGTTCATTGATCCACATACGTCTGCATGAAATAGTTGAAGGACCCTCTTCACTCTCCAAGTTTGTCCTTCATCAAATGGTGCTTGATGTTGCTTCCCTGCCTGGAAAGATCCACAAACTCCCTGAATCTTCTGTTGAATGTCTGGAAGTCCATCTACCAGTTTCTCTAATGCCAACTGAGAGAGGTAGTTAAAATTGAGGTGCCCATACCTCTGATGCCATAGTGTGTAGATGTCTGATGCACTCTTCGCTACCAGTGCATGCTCTCTGCCCTGCCCAATATCCACCAATCTAAACAGACCATGGTCCTCCACACCAAGAGCAACGATCTTCTTGGTATTCTTATCAACGATATAGCACTTGTGATTGCTAAAGTTGTCATCCAAGTGAGGAGAGTGCCTCATAATCTGAGTAACTAAGAGAAGATTAAGATCCATACCTGGCACATAGTGGAGATTGAGAAACATAAGCATCTTTCCTCTGAAGGAAATCTGAACATTCTCCTTGCCCACTATATTATACTCCTTTCCTCCACCGAAGATCACCAAGTCTTTGGATGGACTAGGTATAAACTTTGTTCACCAATCTTTCCGATTGGTGAAATGCCTAGATGTGCCTGAATCAACAAACCAAGCAGATGGCTTGGACTGATCTGCTTGTGCACAGGCCATAAAGGCATAGAAGGTTGCCTCCTTCTCCTCCATGTGCTCTGCGACATGGGCCTTCTGCTGAGACCCTCTGTGGTTTTGCTTCTGATCTGCCAACTGCTTTCTGCAGTGCTTCTTCATATGGCCAGTCTTTCCATAGTAATGACAAGTGATGGTCTTCAGTCTTTTGGTGGCATCCTCATCATTGCCTGGACCAAGTTTCCTTATGCATTTGCCTTTGTCTTTAGCTTTGGCTACGAAGGCCCGCTCTGAACCCTCTGTCTCACTGTTGCTACCAAATTGCTTCTTCCACCTGCCCTGCTGCAAGAGTTTATTGGATAGCTCTCCAAAATTCAGGTCAACATCTGTAGCTGTGATGTTCAGGGTCTCAATGAAGTGCTCATAGGACCCTGGTAAGCTATTCAACGTGATCACCACCATGTCCTATTCTGCCATCTTTTGACCAATGGCCTCCAACTACTCGTGAATGTCCTTGATCTTGAGTAAGTTCTTTTGGAGAGAGGCACCCTCACTCATCTTGATCGAGAACAACATATTCTTTAAAAGGAACGCTCGACCCTTATCTGAAATCTCATGGGTCTCTTTCAACTGTTTCCAGATCGCTACAGCAGACTTCCCATTCTAAAGATTAGCATCAAGGCCTCTCTGTCTTGGCCATCAAACTTTTCTTGGTCTTTACCTGCAACCGTGGGACGAGGACTTGTGCCCAGAACAACATCTAACAAGCACCAGTACACAAAAATGGCCAACATGCATTGCTTCCAGGTATTGTAGCTCTTCCCAGGGAAATTTTGGTTGCCTTCCAACATGATGTTGGTCAATGTAGCCATAGATGATCATAAAATACTGAACTTAGTAGATAAATAATGGAAAAATACCTGCAATCTGCCCTCAACCAGCTCCAAATCAACCAATTTCTCCTCAAATCTACTAACTCATGAAATTAGCAGTAAAAAAAACACCAGATCTTCGAAGCTAGGCACCAATCTGGATAAGAACAGACCAATCTGGCTTTTAAAACCAAAAAATCAAATGAACCCAGCTTCGGCTGATCTAAAACCCTTTCGTCTCCTTGAGTGTGCTACGTTGGTGATCCCTCGATCTGTCACTACTGGCAGTAGTCCCTAGGTCTTCACGCGCTCCCAGACTCCTTGGCCCTAACCTTGCTC
Organism: Picea sitchensis; assembly: GCA_010110895.2. Taxonomy (NCBI): domain Eukaryota; kingdom Viridiplantae; phylum Streptophyta; class Pinopsida; order Pinales; family Pinaceae; genus Picea; species Picea sitchensis. Next base: position 10,997 of record SNQJ01S0218907.1, read on the forward strand.
TGATACCATGTAACGGAAATCGAGCACACACAGAAACCAAGATAACTTGAATAAGGTTATCTGTCTTTATTCAATCAATGAAATAAGAGAGCAAGTAGCTTTCTTATATAGGTTACAATCAAGTAGATTCAAACCACTTTATGAATGTGGGATAAAGTGAAAATATAACCTAAAAGAAAATATTTGACCTAAAAGCAAATAAATTAACCTAAAGTCATTTTGACTTTATTAATGCCTAAGTCTAATTTCCAATTGACCATTATAAACTAATATTTAATTTAACAAAACTCTCCAATCACCTCCAACTGAACATCACCAACCTTTGCCCTGCATGCATCAAATGTTTGGGCAAATTCTTTGGCCACGCATAGGTTATACCCCTCAAACTTCTTAATGAAAATGTCCCAACCCTGGGCCTTCAAATCCTCGACCACATCATCATGAGACAACAACGCTTGAGAGCCATTCAGCTCTATCCTAACAATAAGATCCATTAAGGGTATGACCATACTGTAACAAGGGCGACTCAAGCTAACAGTGGGTTCAGATGGTAGTGGTAAAAGGGACAAGTCTGAGCTTATACCATGAAAAGAAAACTAGCAACATGCCAGTGTGACCATAACATAAGCATGAGGGTTTCGGTCACGAAATTCGAGAACTTCTAGTAATGAACATTTTGAGTATAGAGCATAACACAAAACCTTAACTCGTAATGAGAGGCCTGTCAATTCAACCTACCAGCCAAAGGTAAAGTACAGGACACGATGGTTTCACATTAATTCCCAAGTCATGTAATGGATATAATCGATTTGCAAAGGATGCAAATGGACATGTTTTTACAAATCAAAATGTGAATCGACATTTTGATATCAAAGTTGATTTACAAAGAATTTAAATAAACAAGTTTTTAGTCCAAATGTAAATCAACATAGGTATTATATCGATATTCAAACAGACTCAAAAGGGAAAATCATTCCAATATTGAATATGAAGTAGATATAAGTCACAATGATCCTTTTTAAAAACATGTTTTAAATAGGGATATAATACGAAATCAAGCTTGATTCATGCTTTCAGTCATGAATCAAGCATGAAAACGCAAAAATAAAAAGAATAATCAAACATCTTGTATAATCCAATAATCACCCCCAAATAGTGACATTTACAGGATGAGGTGTAGGCAGCTACAGGAAGTGTCGTTCAAAATATCAAGAACATGTAGGGCTGCCAATAGTTCGCTAATGTATTTAGTGAACGTGAGACTAGACATTTTCTATGTGGTTAACCATCTGAGTCAAGCGATGGTTAAGCCTACCAAGCTCTTTTGGAAGGCGAACAAGCATGTCCTGAGATACCCGAGGGGCACATCTGAGTATGGCTTATGGTACAAACAGATAGATGAGGTGAAGTTGCATGGCTTCACGGATGCAGATTGGGTGGGCAGCCCAGCGGACAGAAAGAGCACATCAGGGGGGGGTCTTTAGTATCGGATCTACAATTGTTTCTTGGTACAGTAGGAAACAAAGATTCGTGGCACTCAGTTCAATGGAAGCGAAATACATGGCAACGAGTCAAGCTGCATGTGAGGCTATCTGGATGAGAAAGATCTTGGTTGGTTTGTTTGGTTCTCATTTAGATCCGACAATGATTCATTGTGATAATTAGAGTTTCATTAAACTCTTGATTAATCCTGTGTTTCATGATAGATCTAGGCATATAGATATCCGGTATCATCATCTCAAAGATTGTGTGCAACAGAAGATCATGTTTCTTCAGTACATTCCTATGGAAGATTAGGATGTAGACATTCTGATGAAGGCGCTCACCAGGAGAAAATTTGAATACCATAGATACAGGATTGGGGTAAAGGATAATCCCTTTCTTGTTGAGAGGGAGTGTTGAAAAGTCAACAAGAAATGTGCGTCTAATTTNAATCTATTATCTCATAATTACTTGAAATAATTAACTGAAATGGAAAATAAGTTAACTATAGGAAATTCGAGTTCAAAGGTTGACTGGTGGGACATGGAATTCGAATTAGTTATAACGGAGTGATTTGGAGTTGTAACAGAATTATAAGTGTAGTTATGTGAGTTGTAAAGTAGTTTAACTTAGTCAACTGAGTTAATCTCAGTTGTACTAGTTGTAATTAAACTTACACTAGTGAGAGTTCAATGAATTAATTATTAATTGATTCGCAATCAGTGATCTCACATGCAACTGAAGATTTACCATTGTTAACTACATGCATGTCAGATCTAGTGGAGACCCAGTTGAAATAACAAGTGAAAGGGACAGTTTGGCTATCAGTTGTGATTTCATTCAAGTGCACTAATGCAATCACACACACAGTGGATGTGCCCATGAGTAATGCATAGCTTAGGCAAGAGGAATTCGAATTCATTTGCAGGTTTTCCATTGCAGGGATTGCGCAAAGGAGGCAGATTGTCTGGAGGCAGAGAATTGGCACATGTATTTGTTGATTTTTGCATGACAGTGTGAGACGATTGTATTGTACTGAGAGCTCTTGGATTAGAGTTTTGTATGATATTGTTTCATGATCCATGATATACATAATATATGATAGTGGGGTTTTTAGCTTTATGCTTTCCCGGAAAAACCCCTGTGTTATGTGCGATTGATCTTTCTTCTTGATATTGCAATTGGCGATCGTGTTTTAAATTCCTCAAGAATATTAGTAGAAGCAATTATGTATTTAACAGTGACATATAATTGTTAGATCAGGAGAATCCAGACAATACATTATTTGTATTAAAAATTTTACAGTGAACCCATTACTACCTTGACAAAAACTTACTACTAAAAAAACACGATTGCACACTGGCTCCATATATGGCCTTATATTCTCTACTCTATTTTTGTCTACATTAAATAACAAGCATGGAACCGAGGAAAAAAAAAATGTACTACAAAATGAAAAACATGGGACAAACAAATCAAAATGAAAATGAAATATGAATACCTTTGTTTCCAATTTGCACCTTTCTACATCCACCTGCTCTTTCAACATTATTGTTTGTTGCAACTTCCAATCTTTCATCTTGTGCATGTGTCGTTCAATGTGTAATAAGTTTTTCCTCAGTTAGAAGAGGTTGTTCTAGCCTAGCAAGACCCCCCTCCTTCATTAAAAAATGCATGTTAAAAGAATAAAATTACACACCAAATTTTCAGACAAACATCTAACTTGATGTTTGAATTTGATTCAACCAAGAGAAAAATTAAGCTCCAACCAAAAGTAAATGACATCAAAGTAGGTAATTAACCGCATATTGTTCTCTGGAATCATAAGTAGCATCCAACTGCTTGGCATAACCTATAAGTTCTCTGAATGATAACTAATCTCAATTACTTTACTTTTGGTTGAAGGTTCCATCATATGTTAAGAATATCTAGATGCATGCACCATGCTAAGTGTTTCTTTTGTTGCTTTCTATATTTTGTTAACCTAAACACATAATCCACTTAAAAAATAATAATAAAGAAGATTCATATATATCATTAGATAGAGTATTGCTTGCATTATATGTGTGTAAGAGCTTATCTCCGTAATTTCAAATTATTGCATCCATGCAAGGTTTGATTTTTTCACCACCATGTGTATACGTAGGGATTGACCCATAACTTGTTTAATCAAGTTCGTTTATGATATCTCTCGAGAATCAATTAAAACACCATCCTTATTATATTATATTTATTTTTTTGTTTATTTATTATTTCAAAAAAAATCTCAATGGCATATTGCAACCCATGAAGGAACATTGTTTGAAGCAAATACATGTTCCAAAATCATTAATTTTTACTTTAGCTCAATTCATAGTTATATACATATGCGGAGAGCTTCAACTTCACTTTTATCTCATAGTTCACTAATTCTAGGACGTCCTAGTTATGAGAATCAATGACTTGTTCTCATGGCCATAACCTGCATACTATGAAGTTATGAACATGAATGGGTACTGTTATCCCCGATATCAAGGGATAACTAGGAGATCATGTCTCGAGGCCCACATGATCCCAGACATGGAGTACGAGAGCAGATTGACTTGAGCATGGCCCTTGAGGGCCCATCTTTTCTTCTTCTC
>SNQJ01S0218908.1:0-15260 GCA_010110895.2 Picea sitchensis
GCGAAATCGGGGTTTTCGTTGCATTGTGTTCTTTGCATTAAGAAATCCCGATCTCCGAATCTCCGATGAAGCCTCCTGGCTGCCACGCGTCCATACGAATGAACGGTCCAGATCCCTGCTTGATTTAACGGCTGCGATCAAATCGCGAAATCACGTATCGCGATTTCGGGGTTTTCGTTGTAGAGTGAACTGGACATTTCAAAGTCTCGATCCCCTATTCTCTGATGGCTTATCTCTCTCACAACTTCTACAGATCCGACAACCCTCATTCTTTCGGGAAATTTGAATGGGATCCTACGGTCACTGACTCTTCTCCTCTCGATTATTGTTGCACGGCTATTCATTGCTATTGTCATCACTGCAACAACAACTGTACTTGCCATCAATGACAAGTATACGCTGATTTGCTTTCTGTTAACTGAAATTGCCAACACATGTTTGGTAAGCCTCTACCATTTGATAATGACACTTATAGTTGCAGATAGAAGGTTCAGTGTTGCTATAAAATGGGTTCGTACTTAAGGCATATGAGTGACAGTCATAGGACGATGCAAATGTGTATGATGGAATGAATACCTATCCTATATGATGGATAATGAAAATACCTGTCCAAAGTTACGAATGGGTGACATGGCACTGAAAACCGCAAGAATCCCTGGATAAAACTACAAAAACCAACTCAATCCATTAGACAAAAATATTTTCCAAAACTATGCAAAGTGGGTAAAAATTTGCTATAAATAGTAAAAAAATCAAATTTACTATACAATTTGTATTTTTTACCCAAATAGTGGATTTTGGACCAAATTGCCTCCGAACTTCAACTAGTGATTGTAGGAGATATGAACGATGGAATCGACGATCGTCTGGACAAGGTAACTCATCTTCCTCTCCTCTTTCTTTTCCATGGATTAGATTTTGTAATTAGGTTCCATTTTTTAAGTTATTTAGGGTGCAAATTGAAACTTTAGGTGTACGCGGGCTACAGTTCATCAGGTCACATATACACATGCTTATATGTGGTTGTTTAAAATACAACTAGCGTATAATCATCCCCATATGCGATTGTGAACACTACAACCCACGTATATGTCCGTAAACAATGTTTTTTTAGTGGTTGCTAACTCAAAAAAGGGTTTGTCTCTTGCAGGATGGTGTTAGAGTGGAGGGAAAGAGAACATGAGGAGGTAGATGTTGCAGTGGAGAGAGATCCAGGGGCCCAACTGACCTTGAAAAGATGCGGGCTATATAATTTTTGGGCTCTCAAAGGAATGAGGGCCCAAGTGAGATTGCTACAGTTTCTCATGGATTACTAGGATCCAAATAGTGAGAGCTTCAACCTTGATGGACAACCATTAAGGATTGAAGTCAAGGATATTTATTTATTGAAGGGATTGTCACGTCAAGGTGAGGTGGTCAACCTCAAAGTCCAGGGAGCTAGGAGTGGTATGAAAATTGAGGAATACATAAATGCTCATTGCATTGCAGGGACCGAGAAGGTCGGGAGCCAACTCCCTATTCGAGCGATAAACAATGTTAGCCTCAAGATTATTGTCCTCGTTTTGACATGAATCACATGATCGACCTCTTTGTACTAGACATCGAGGCCACTTATGTTCTACTCAGTGGAGTTCTTCAGACCCACAATGTACGACTGGTGCACCTCACTGCTGGCTAACATGAAGAGTGAGTTGACAGAATGCAAATAGGGTAGTAAGAGGAACTACAGGTTCGCTTCTATCCTTTGTAGATTTTTCTTCGAGTGGGTTCTAGGCTTGGGACCTAGAGTTGAGATTATTCCACGTGGACCTCGCGATCCAGCCATGGCACGGTGGACCGAGGTGATGAGACGACAAGGGGGAGGTAGGGTTCCAACACCCTACAACGATGACTTCTTCTTCTGGTGGAGACGGCAGGTGATAGCTCTGGATGACTACCCTTACATAGGGATCGACTTTAGAGGAGATCTTGACATGCCATTACCACCAGGGATCGCCTACAGAGACATAGGTATGTCAAAGTTTTTTAATTTTTTTTTTTTTTTTTGTATTTTTGTATAGGAAAAAACAAATATTTTTGGATGATGTTAAGTATGAACTAGACATGTATGCGATGCAGACGTATGTACACGATGGTTGTACGGACTTACACGACATTGTCAGAGGCACTGAGGAGATGAGACAGCGGGAGGGGACGCAGAGAAATTCCTTCAAAATGTGCAGGGCAACCTGTCTCGTTTGACATAAAGGATTCCTATGGTTTAGGTGGAGGATTTGTCGGAGGCTATGCAACAACATGTGGTAGGTGTGCCCCGTGCTTGGGTGGAACTCTTTCGACATCTCGCAAACGCCATAGTTTTCTATCATGACACTCATCCAGTTCCACAGGCGTAGATGTTATGATTATTGTATGATCGGTTGTATATGTATATTGAGGGTATTAGCCCCAATTTTGTACCATAAACATCATATTTTTTGAAATATATATAAAAACATGGTTCGTCGGATTTACTTATGTTACAATGTGTACATTGAGGATAATGTTTTCTTTGCTTTAGTTATGTGACAAATGCCAATCTAAAACAAAATTAGCATATGCATCAGATACATAATTAGAACTCCTAGGTATGTGATGATAAGTAATAAAATCAAACTGTCGTTCCAAAAGTCGTACCTGTAGGAATCGTGAGAGTAAAGTAGGGTCACGCACATGGTAACTGTTTTTCAACTGACATACTACTAACTGGGAATCCAGGCAAACCTCTAAAGTGTGAATACCATGTGAAATGTCATCGTGCAAAAGTTCTATAACAATGCTATATTCAGCCACATTATTCGTGGATGGCCCTAGGCATACGCCACCTTAAGACACCAGTAGACCCTCGGGTGAGTAAAAAACCCAAGTGATGGAAGCCAAGTTCTGTTTATGATGACTGGCCCCGTTTGCGAATACTAAGTAGACCGAAGACTCTGTTGACATCTATCAACCAAGGGACAACTCGATAAACAAGATGAAGATAAAAATAAAGGGAATATATATATACACTAAATTACATTAGTATACAAAGAGTTATGCCCAAGCTTGGGGCTCATGCGTAATATATTTTCAAATAGAGCCCATTCATGGGCTCAACCAACATGTTCCCTTCATAATATTCTAATTCATAGGCTCCTTTTTCTAAAACACGTCCCACAATATAGAAACCATGCCACATGGGCTTGAACTTTCCTACCCCCAGTGGTTCTTTGGCTTGATCATATAGAAGGACCAAGTCACCCTCAACATACAACTAAGGACAGATATACTTATTGTATTGGACCTTGACACGTCTTTTATTCGTTTCGATAGCCGTAGAGGCGTCTCAACGCTGCTTATCTAGACTCTCTTGGTGCACGAGGCGTCGTTCGAGATCGGAAGTGTCAGGTAGGATCACAACTGCCAATCTAAGAGAAGTAATTTCACATTCAATAGGTAAGATCGAATCCACACCATGTACTAACTGGAAAGGAGAAAAACCAGTGGAAGTCTTGACCAATGTTCGGTATGCCCAAAGTGCGGGATATAGCATGATATGCCAGTGAAATTTGTTTTGTCTAACAATTTTCTGTAAAATGGTCTTGAGAGACTTATTCATAGCCTCTACTTGTCCATTTTCTTGGTGGTAGTAAGGGGAAGAATGATCATGCTTATACCCCAGCTTAGATGCTAGTTCTTCCATCATTTCATTATGAAAGTGACTGCCATGATTAGTGATAATCTCACACAGGATTATGAACCTGGCTACAATTTGTTTGAATATGAAGAAGGTGACAATATTCATGTCGGATTTAATTGTAGGCATGGCCTCGACCCACTTAGTAAAGTATTCTACGTCCACGATAATGTGTTGATGCCCCCTAGACGAAGTTGGGTTGCAATCCACAAAGTCCACCCCCCACTTGGTGAAGGGATCGACAGTAATGACTGGATGGAGAGGGGATGGATGGGAGTGATTTTTTCGAGTGAACACCTGGCATGGGTGACACTTCTTAACCACTTCGATGCAATATTTAAAGATAGATGTCCAAAAATAACTGGCTTGCAAAATTTTCTGGGTTGTCGCAAGCTCGGATAAATGACAGCCACAAGCCCCATTGTGGCAATCGTTTAGAATAGACTCGACTTCTTTGTGAGTTAAACAATGACACAAGATATTATCTACTCCTTGACGATACAAAGTTTCGCTGACGATAATGTATTTCTTAGCTTGGTATCGTATACGTCATCGGTCATCTCGTGAGAGATGCCGAGGGAACTTCAAAGTTTGAAGATAGAGAACAATGTCTCCATTCCAGGGGTCTGATGACAAGACAAGGAAAATGTGTTCATCCACAAATGAATCGACATGAATAACATCCTCATCTAATCGAGGGAAATCAAATACTAACTCTGCAAAAAATAGTGATTTTTTGGACTTTGCAGAAGCGAAATCGAGATTGAACTCTTGTAGGATGACAATCCATTTATTGTACTTCCCCCCTATGAGACGCCTTGTAAGGACGTATTGAAATGGATTGAAATCGACAAACACATTAGTTTTGTAAAGAAATATATAATGTCGTAACCATTGGACTGCGTGAACGACAACCAAAGCTAGCTTTTCAACATGAGAATATTTGAGTTCAGGGCTGACTAAGTTTCGACTGAGATAGTAAATGACGTGCTCACAGAGCTCATCATCCTCTTGAACCAACACCATACCAATCATCTCTTCGGACACGACAACATAAAGCAAGTAATCCCTATTGTAGTTAGGAGACTTTAGAAAAGGCATTGATACCAAGGCTTTCTTCAAAGCATCAAAGGATTCCTGGGCTCACTCATCCCAGATAGAAGGAGTGTCCTTCTTCAAGAGACGCATGAAACCCTTAGTAATATTGGCATAGTTCGCTATAAATCGACGTAAAAAATTAGCTTTCCCCTGTAAACCTTGAAGTTGGTGAATAATTTGCAGGGGAGACAATCGAAGTATTGCCTCAACCTTTAACGGATCTACCATGATCCTAGTCTCAGAGACTAAAAATCCGAGAAGACGACTTGACCTGACGCAAAAGATGCATTTGTGAGGGTTCAACTAGATGTGATAATGGAAAAATATTTCAAATACTAGTCGAAGGTGCTTAGGGTGATCCACTCTGTTACGAGAGTGAGCAGCAAGATCGTCAATATAGGCTTTGACTATATGCTTGAGATTGTGAAATGCGAAGGTCATAGCATGTTGGAAGGTTTCTCCGACATTTTTAAGGCCGAAAGGAATCTTCCAGTATGTGAAATTACCCCAAGGGAAAATAAATTTCATATTATGTTGGTCCTCGGGTTTCATCTGAATTTGGTTATACCCTGAATATCCATCCATGAAGGAAAAAACTTCGCTTCACGCACACTCGTCGAGAATCTAATCGATGAAGGGTGTCAGGAAGTTGTCTTTTGGATATGCTTTGTTCGAGTCATGAAAATCCATGCATACATGGATGGTTCATTGCTTTTTATTCACAGGAACAAGATTGGATACCCATTCATTCAAGGGAACCGAGTAGATAAAGCCAACATTAAGCAGTTTTTCTACGTCTGCCTTAATAGCAGGGGCCTTCCAGGGATTGATAGCTCTAAGATGTTTTCGAACAGGCTTAACATCTAAGTAAGTTTTAATCTCAAGTTCGACAATTCAGGGGTCTATTCCTAGCTTCTCTTCATATGACCAAGTGAATACATCTCATAATTCCTTGAAGAGTTCAATGTAGATCAGAATTTCTTCTGGTGAACAATCTGCACCGATGTATACATTTTCAATCTTGCGAGGGATACAAGAGACATCGATCGTGATGGTAGGGGAGATACTCACCATTTTTCCCTCAACATAAATATCATGCATATCAAGTGGAACTATGACGTGACTGACTATCTCACTTAAAGTAAATCTAAAATCATCTTGCTCGATTCTAGCAAGCTCTGGGAGAAAATAAGAGCGATGATGCATATCATCCCAAGGTTTGTCAGAACCATTCATAGCCTCTATGATAGCTCCATCCTAAGGAAAAGTATCATCAAGGAAATCATGTGAACAAGACGATGAAGCAACCCATAAGGGCTCCAAGACAGGATCCTCCTCGTCTGTTTACGAGGTAACAAGATCTAGATCGACGAAAGAGTCAAGAACAACTTGATACACAATCTCTGTTGCCAATAGTGGCATGGCCATTCCAGAATGTGATTGACCTTCACAAGACATTGTTGAGGAAGGTAGGGTCCAAGGATCATTAAAATAGGAAGTGCGGAAAGGAACAAACCTCTCCGACGAAACAGGCCTACTGGACATGGTATAAATATGGTGAACCGGTGCCATGAATTCGAAGGTACCCATAAGGGATGAATACATTCCGAAACTGATATTCTTAGTTGCCGACTGAGAATTTTTTTATCACAGGGATTGACTGTCCAATAGATGCATTGGGGCTAGTGTACACAAAGGACAACTAGTCGATCGTCACGATCTTCCCATTGTGAGGAAATCAAAGAGTACTGAAGACAGACGATACGATTGCAGTCATAGCGTAAGTCCAATTGTGCCCTAGTAACAAGTTATAGTTGAGGGGCGCATCAACTACCTCGACATCCACCTATACCATCTTCCCACCTAACTGGACCGGAAAGGTAGGAATAATACCGTGAGGGCGGAAGGAACAACCATCAAAAGCAGTCAACATGGTCGGAGACTAATAAAGGGTTGGAGAGCCAAGGGCTTTCCAACAGGCCAGGGACATCACACATGTTGCAACACCTTCATCACAAATAATACACTTGATGGTATACTTCGAGTAACCCACGTGGATTTGGAATGCCACATGATAAGGAAAGTGAGGCTTCACATATGTGACGTCAAACTTGATAACTTTCGAGCCACAAGGATCTAGAGATCCTAACGTAGATAGCAAGGAATTCCTCTGTGAAGGACACGTCTAGAGTACCTCCAGAGCCGACATCACATGAGGGGTTTGAACTAGGTCCTCAACAATAGAGTAATTCTGGGCGACTCTAGCGTTAGGATTGTGGGTAGAGCGCTTAAGTACTCCTTTAAGAATACAAGACAATGGCTCTAGTTTTTCGATCTGTAAGGGTGTCTCCAGAGGAGGGGGATACTCTAAATCAGGTACAGTCTGTGGAGAATTGTAATCGCAAGACTGAGTGGCTACATTAACCTCAGATTTAACCATATTGATGCATAAACGGTCACCATCTTGTGTCGATGGGTTTTGACTCCCACTCGCCACATTTCCAGCATTCGAGGAGCTCGAGGCCATGTGTTGGTTATGTGGAAAAGGATTAGTCAGCACAATGGGTGGTAGAGATAAAAGCCTCGCAGCTTCCATGAGTTTGGGGCATAAATGGGTAAGGTGATCATCTGTACAAAGCTTACAGGGAAACTTCACCTTCTGCCTTTATTTCTTGCCCTCACCAATATTATTATTCGTCTTCTCATTATTACCATTGTCCTTGGGTTTATTATTATTCTTCCCACCCCTACAATTATTATTACATCCTTTCTTCTTATTCCCTCTTGGTTGATGGTTACCATTCGGGCTAGTCGACAATTGCATAAAGCGTACATCCACCGATTGAGTGGAATTAGAGGACACAGACGAAGCCGACCCTCCTGCAAACTGGTTTAGAGACAAGTCTTTCAAATGGCTTGTCACTGATTCTGCGTATTTCACATTGACGGAGCCCATAATGCCATCGACATGAGGCCCGAGCTTTTGTCTAGGGTCATAGTTTGACCTCGGTGCGTTAGGAAGAATCTCGTATAACATCCCAGTATGAGCATATATAATATCTAACTGTTGGGATTTAAAAATCACTGCTTCCTCATATGTAACCCCAGATGTAGAAACATCCTTTGAAATATAAGGTAGGAGAGATTTAAGGAACCACTCTAGCAAGAATTATGGGGGTATGTAGGCCTTGATCAACCTCTTTCATCTACGCCACTCTTGGATGTGATCTGAGATATGAGTGGCTCTATCCTGACGAAATATCAACAGAAGTTCGATGCCAACATCGTAGCGAACCACCAATTGGAAGTGATTGAGGAAGACTAAAAGTAACTAATTAAAAGTTCTGTATGCCCCCCTAGGTAGCTCGATATACCATTTCGCGGCAACCCCCGTGAGGGTACGTTGAAACAATATTAACCGAATGGAATCACCATTAAGGGAATTCAAAGAGTAGAAAAGGTGAAAAATAGTAATGTGATCACCAAGATCCTCACCAATTCTTCCCTCAAATTTTGGAATATTTGAAGGAAGCTTAGTGGGGATGGAGGGCCACGATGGATCATGATGCATGGGGTCATTCATTAAATTAGACAAGTCTGGCAGATTGAGCGTGGCTAGAAAAGGGAGACGGGGTTGCGACATCTGGCCCCAAGTTCCCTGGAAAGATTGTGGTTGGGGAATCACAACTCATCCAGGGTTCTGGTAAGTACCATGGCCCTGTACGAGATTATAATACCCTCCTCCAGACTGATTCATAAGAAGTTGGTTGGGCGCCATTCCAATAGGAATGTTCTGAAGAGGGTTATAAAAACTTCCCCCAGTCGAAGTGGCTCCGGGTTGGGGGTTGCCCAAGGTGTGAAACTGACCTCCTCCAGGTGTGAATCTAAAGGATAAAGGTGGATTCATCATGCCAAATGTGTTGGTCAGAATTGACACATAGGAGGTGGGTGTAAAGGCCAAAACGTGAGTAGTAGCTTGTTCTCCAGGTTGGTTACTCCATCCAGAAGAAATATGATTAGACCCAAGATTAAGAGGAGGAACACCTCCAATGGTAGGAGTTGTTTGAGGGACACGAGTGCCACCAAACAAGAATGGAGTATGTGGAGGAGCTGTGCCCCCAAGTCCAATGCTAGTATTCATACCAGCTATTGGGATGGAGTTTGAAAACTTAGATGTGAAGTTCGACATACCATAAGAAAAAAGACTAGAGGCCATAAGGATGGACTGAACATTATAGCCCAGTGAATAAAAAAAAGACCCAAAAGGGTTCATGGCTATAGGTTGAGTATTCACTATAGGACGGGCAGAGGTGATGATAGGCACCTCCGGCACTACAACCATTGTGGTTGAAGGCGTCGAAGGGGTACCGTTAACTATAGTAGGTATGGGAGTCGAAGGACTCCCAATATCTTGTTGACTTGCTTCAGTACTCATCCTTGTATGATCGCAAGTTTGATAAGTGGAGGTGTGTGTACCACGTTTGATAAATTTACGCCTTTTAGAAGGAAAAGACTCAAAATTCCATGATAACTGTAACAATCAGAGAGACCTGTGGGGAAGTTGGTCTATCTCCATGATGACTCAAGACTCGAGATATAAAAAAAAAATCCTAAGGCCAACTAGTAATCAAAGAGCACACCATAAATAATCAAACGACCAATATGCACACAAACAGGATAAAGTGGTTGAAAGGGGCCTCCCTCTATAAATTAGGCACGCCTCGCCCAAGAGTGGCCTGAGACTCCTCTGCTAAATATCAGAGGTATCAGAATCAGTTATAAGGTCCCTTGTGGGCTTAATAACCAGTCTGTCAGATCCCCCTAGATAGGTAATCCTCCATAAAGCCTGTGTGTTGTCCAACCCTTATCTGACCCAGGGTACCTGCAGAATAACCCCTACAAGTAACCTATGTGGTACCTAAGTCAAGCAACTAAGCAACCATGATATAACTGATGCACATGCGAACAGTCGTAAGTCAGGTCCACCGTATGGGTAGGGTAACAAAGCCCAAAACCTTGAAAGCATCGCCTCTCACAGAGGTAAGGGTACTAACAAGATCCCCATATATGAATAGATCCTCAGAAATATATCTAACGCTAAGAAGGTATCGAGGGGATATCCCTTCAACCAACCTCACATGAACTCATGATTAACTTCGGTGTAAGCCGAGCCTCTTGATATTACCGATTATACAATGGATTTCTCCACTCCCTTAGTTATACACATATGTTGAATTAATATCCTTGGAGAAGTTTACTCACAAAATCCTATTTCAAGGCTCTAAATCCTGAGCTATTTTGTGCACCCTAGAAAAATAAAATCATTACTAATCAATTTTAAATTACAGCGTTACTTTTAGTGGCCTTGCTTACTCAAAAAGGTGCGGTCGTGAAACTAGTGATGTTATGACTCAACAAGTAAAATAAATGAATATGAATACAATGCAAAGTCCTAATTTCAATTCCCAATAAATGATATGCTTTTCAAAATGCAATTCTCAAATCAATTCTGCAATTCTAAATAAAATGCAATATTTTTTTACATGTACTAAGATCAATGATAAAGACTCAAAAGATCAAATGCCAATAATATAAAATGCCTAATATTTTTGTATTTTCAATATAAAGGAATGAAAATGCAAGGAATGAACAACAACTTGATATAAAAACTCTACTGTATGTAAACAAAGACAAACCAAGTAGGAAATCAAGAAGCAAAGCACCCATCCCAAGATGCAAGGACAATCAAATGAAAAGGATGATGAGAAAGGCACCGCCCAAAAATTCAACCAAAGAAAGGTTTCCTGTCATTCCACATACACTTAACAGTCATAACAGAGACCCAAGAAGACTTAACAATCATCAAAACCTACCCAACAACCATCAAACCCAGCGACCAAGCAATAAAGGGTGATGTACGCGACTGTTCAAGGGAAAAGTGTGTATATACGCCTCTTGTAGAAGGTCAGCACGCATATGTATGTGACTGCCAGGAAAAAACTCGTGTATATGTGTTCAAACACATCCAGGCTAAGGAGAATGCTAAGAAACCCAGACTCGGAGTGAACATAGGCTATCAAGCAATCATACGACAAGAAACCCAATATAAACGAGAGCAATCTAAGGAGAAAAACACTCCAAACTCTGAAAAAGAAGATTATATCTCCAACGGAGTTGCCAATTCTGTTATGAGGAAAATATCCCTATGGCTAGGGGTAAACCACAACAGATGGAATGACTGCAGAAATCAACTCTAATCTCAAGTATGCTATATAAAAAAATATGCTAGCAAGACAAGATAAAAGGCCTACCTCGTCCAGACGTTCAATGAAGTCCACCGTTGAGCACTTGACTCAAAGAAATACACCTACAACTAGTCCTTAACAACCAAGAAACACAAGCATATGGTGATAATATATAATGTTAACACATTCAATAACATAATCCATCAACATTCATAACAAATACACCCATGGAATAACAATTCAAATATTTGCAAGATATTAATTGGACAAGAAAAGAGTATTTCTATTAAAATGTAATCAACAGAAGTGAATGAATTACTAACTTCCGTGTCGGCACAATTCAGAACCGAGAAACTAAGTTCTTTCCAGCTAGGCCTCCACCACTTCAATCCTCCACCAAAGGCAAGATCTTATATGAGAGACAACGAGGTTCTCAAACAAGTAGGGAAGAGCTTGGGGGCTGAACAATGTGTTCAAACTTAAAGGACAAAGGGATGCAGACTCAATATGAAGTGAATAATTTCTCCCTAGTAACTTTTCTCTCAAAGTTGAATTCTTCTCTCCCCTTTTTCCATAGCTCAGATTTGGCCCATTTGTAGCCTTCAAGTGGAATTGAAAGGTCAAGTCAGAATGTTTCCAGTATATGGATGACCAAGGATCATAAATCTCATGACGTGACATGGAAACCTGACACCATTTTTTAATTTTGGGCACAAATCCCGATGTATGCGGGTTGTAGTGGTGCAACCTCTGTATACACATGTTGTACTATAGGTAGGGCGTGTATATGTGGAAAAATAATGTTTTTAGCTCTAGGATTTGCAAAAAGGGACTTCAAGTCTGCATAGGGAAATAGAAAAAGGCCTTATGTGCAAGTTTGAATGGGGTGAGGCAAATATTGCTATAACACTATGAACAAAGGTAGAAGCCTCGATCCTGATGGCTTGTTAGTCAAATTCTATACTGGTTTTTATGAGCTGCTACATAATGACCTTCTAAAGGTGATTCAATTATCTAAGCATTCAGGGAAAGTGTTGAGAACCTTAAATTCTATGTTTCTAGCACTCATCCCCAAGAAAAATGATGTGATATCTTTTGGGGATTACAAGCCAATCTCTTGTTGCAATGTTGTCTACAAGGTGATATCTAAAATTATTGCCAATAGAATCAAAGCTTATTTTTGAGTGAAATTATTTCTGAAGAGCAGTTTGGCTTCCTCTTTAAGCAACAAACTCACGACACAGTGGCCCTTTCCCAGGAGGCAATGCACTCTATTAAAACCACTAAAATTCGCCCAATCTTGCTAAAGTTGGATTTCTCTAAGGCTTATGACAAAATGAACTAGGCCTTCCTCGGGCTGGTCCTAGTTCAAATGGGAATGAGCCTAGGTTTAGAAAAATGGATCCTTGGTTGTGTTTAATCTGCCTCCTTTGTTGTTCTAATTAACGGTTCTCCCTCTAAATTCTTTGAGGCTTGCCGAGGGATTCAACAAGGGTGCCCTCTTTCCCCGTTTTTATTCCTTCTAGTGGTAGAAGGGTTCAATAATATTATATGGGATGCAAGGATCAAAGGAGAGTTGAAAGGTCTTAATATCACCCCATCAGAAATCCTTACTCATTTGATGTTCGTTGATCGTGTCCCTTTGTTTGGTGCAGGCTCTTTGGAGGAATTTTAGAGCATTCAAAAAATACCATAGATTTTCTGCAAGGCTATTGGAATGGAGATTAATTGGAAGAAGTCTTTTGTGCACTATTGTTTCATTAGGAGGATCTCTCTCCTTTTCTTGAGTCTACTCTTCCTTTCCCATGAAAAAGTATTGAGGACAATTTCAAGTATTTGGGTTTCCATCTCAAGCCTAATGGCTATGTATTTGATTATTGGATTTGGATTTACAAAACAATTGAGGCTTGTATTTCTCTGTGGGTTAATAGGTGGCTATCCCATGATAGAATGTTGGTGCTACTAACACATGTCTTGCAAAGCATACTTGTTTATTGGACCTCCATTGTCAAGGTTCTGAAATGAATTTTAACAAGGATAAGGAAAAAAATGCTTTTAGTTTCTTTGGTTTGGAAGTCAAGAATAGGATGGGATCCTGCTGGTAAAATGGTCCAGCTCAGCGCAGCCTAAAAGTTGAGGCTGGGTATTAAAAATATTTTTCTCTTTATTCAAGCACTGGTTGGTAAAAGTCTCTAGAGAATGACAAGGAACTTGACGCTCTGGGGAAGAGTGATGAATCCAAAATATTTGGCAAGAATCTCTTTGGAAGATTGGTTCTTTATTCCTAGGAAATTTTCCAAGAATAGTTCAATTGTGTGGAAGGATCCGGTGGATTCCTTCCCCTTAGTTGGAAAACAAATAATTTTACGTATCGAGAATGGGAAAAAAATCATAATAGGGGAGGATACTTGGGCTAGTGCAGATGACTGTTTTTGTATTTATGATAATCTTAGGACTATTCTTCATGATCATGGTATTTTCTCACTCTGGGATGCCAAGGTGAATGATCACTTGAGGCTTGGGTTCCTTGGGTGGAATTTCGAGGCATATATTGATCTTGAATTGGAGCAAGCAAAAGAATGACACCAGTTTGTACATAAGATATGCTCTAATCACATTAAATTAATTGAGGAAAATGATGACTCCAACCTGGTCGAAGAATGCTCAGATGGGGGAATACATATGAAGATGGGATACAATGCTCAGATTGAGGTTGATTTCAATGGGACTTCGATGTGGTGTTGGAAGCATGTAAGGAAGTTGCACGGTCCTATGAAACAAAAAATTGTGTCGTGGATGGATTTTGTAATAAGTTGTTGACTTGGGATAATGGTCTTAAAAGAGATTGAATTGGTCCTAATATATGTTCTCTTTATTGCAATTACACGAAATCGATTCATCATCTTTTTGTCTTGTGTCCATATGCAGTGCAGGTTTGGCATATTATAGCCCAAAATTTTACCCCTAAGGTATCTTGGAACAAGGTTGTCTTGGATCTTTGTGTTCGGGAGTGGTTGATGGATGATGTGGTTTGTAATTTTGAATCTCTCCCTTTTCATCTGGTGGGCACACAATTTGAGAATATTTCAAAACAAGCTCATTCCAACAGAGGTGGTCGCAGTTTTGATAAAAAAAAATTCTTTGGATTTCAAAAGTGTGCCCAATCACAAGAAAAATTTGAATTTTTTTATGCCTTCTCTGGATTATGATATACCCTAGGGATTATTTGATGGATCCATTCAAGGTCTTCCGCTGAGATGTGGGATAAGTGCGGTGTTGTATTTAAATGAAAATCAATATTTTTAGATTTAATATGCTCTAGGTGTTGGTTCCAAGACTAAGGTTGAATTCTCGACTTTATACTCATTGTTATACTTTACGAAATCTTGTGGTATTTACCGACTACAAGTTCTTGGTGATTCACATCTAGTCATTGACTTAGCTAATGGAAGGTTTAAGGTGGAGGTTATGTCCCTTCAGTCCTTTCTATCTCAAATTCGAAGTTTCACTCAAGATTTGGAATGGTCTTCCTTTACCCATATATATTAGGAGTTAAATCAAACTGTTGATCATTTTTCAAAAGAAGCTTTAGAGTGTTGTGATGGAACTTTTTCTATTTATGAATTCAAGGATGGAAAAATGTATGCGAGTATGGAGTTTCACTTTTGAATCTATGTATCTTTTTCATTCAGTGTATGGTGTCTCTATGCTATGAAAATGAATTGAGTATGATCTGATGGAGTATTGGAGTCTGATTTTAGCCTGTATTGTTTTTGTCTTGTATTTGAGTCTAAATGTTGTGAATTCATGGATATAGTCATGTTTTGGTAGTTTAAAGAGTTTGTCTGGTTCTTTTTTTTAGTCCATGGGATAGATTAGATGTATTCCCCTTTGGAATATAAATATTTTTTTCATCAAAAAATAAAAAACATTACTAACTAATAATAATAATAAGTGAAGTGCACACCCTAACTCAGGACATGGCCTAACCAAGGGACAAATCATGACTAGTCAATTTGTATAAGTATACCATCACATGGCACTACATTATATCAATCTATTTCATATTCATTATTCAATTATTAAATACATATCCTATATGGATTTCAACCTACTATCATTCTTATGGATATTCCTTAGTAAATCAACTATTGTTCATTGTGTGTGTGTGTGTGTGAGAGAGAGAGAGAGAGGGAGAGAGAGAG
>SNQJ01S0218910.1:0-15260 GCA_010110895.2 Picea sitchensis
ACAAGGCTTCTAGGGTTATTAGCCAATTCATTAGGGTTTCTCTTGCTTCCCGGAGTCTTCTATTCTCGTCAGGTTCACACATGGGGGTAAATACCTCCCGCAGCTACCATAATATTAACGCTAATAGTCCAGCTCATGATGAGACCTCCCATCCACCAACTAGTACCTTGAATTTGATTTATCTTATGGGTCTCGACCTCCCATCCACCAACTAGTACCTTAAATTTAATTTATCTTATGGGTCCCCTCTTCTTACTGAGAAGCCTTTTATTGCTTTCTCGGGAATCCCTGGGTGAAAGATCTCAAAGGTTTCATCTTTGGCTTTTAACTCTTGCCAGCTACTTTTACCCTCTAGGCCTTTAGCCCCTTCTTCCCACAAGGCAAGGTATAACCCTTCCTAGCGTGGCAAACCCAATGCCCGAACCAAGGTGGGGGGAGATGAGAGGAGTAATGATGGAAAGTGGTTAGTATGGAGGGAATGGGCGATGACCTTTCATAGACCCACCTAGTGGCAACTCACCCTAAAGGGGGATCAGCTTACTAGGGCATTATGTCACCTTCCCAGGTATGAACAAGTTAAAGAGCATAATTTCCAAGAAAACGTTATGAAATGAAGGAGGATTCAGTGCAACATATTCAAGTGCTTCAAAAATCAGAGTGACACATACCATGATACCTGGACTCATTACCTCTAGGAGCAAGACTTACTGCTACTTCAGGACCAGGGTCGTGGGATGGATGTTGTTGTTGATAGATGAGTTGCACTGAAGAAAAGATGGGCCCTCCACGACCAAGCTGAAGTCGTTTAGCTCTCAGCACTCCATGTCTAGGACCTGTGAGCCTCGAGACATGATCTCCTTAGTTATCCCTATGATAGGGGATAACATCTAGCTCCAACTCGGGGACATGTGCTCAACGTAGAGTGCATGAGAACCTCAGCATCTCTGGCATGACCTGTATCTACTAGATCTCAACAAAATAAATCAATTTTCTTTAGGGTGGTGATATCACCCCTTGCTCATATATGATATAGTGAAAATAAGCATGCATATATACAAAATGAAAGAATACATAATGAAACTACACTACACTAGCATGATATGTAGATGGTATATACAATGGATGAAAATGCCTAATCTTACCTCTACTTACCTGTTGGTTCAATGTTAGGTGTAGTCAAATAACCAGTGAAACCATCCTAGCAATATCTCATAATACCTGCCTCTATGTTTCATCATAAACCAAAACAATGATAAGTCAAGCACAAAATAACATGAGTTAGAAAATGTATTGCATTGTCGGAAATCGTAAAGTCTAGCTCATGGAGGCAGGAGGGAGGGACAAAATTATGCCAAGTCACACTCTTAATAAAGTGCTCAATCCATCTCAGAAAGGGATCGTGAAAAATCAAAGGTTCAAAAGACTGACTCAAAGAGTGTGAAGGTTGGCTACCTTGGACATCTTCACATCCTGAGGACTAGGAAGGGATCAGTGAGAACCTAGAGGATGAATGGCAATTTCTTAAGCGAAAGCTGAAAGACTAAGATAATAAATTTCTTCTTTAGGTATTCAACCTACCCTTGAATTCTAAAAGTAGGCTTTGCCCCGGAGAAAACTTAAGACCAAGGACATGTTTCCCAACTACACCTTTAGTGACATAGCGAGATAAAGTAGTAGAAGGGAGTTGGAAAACCTTGTCACGAGGATCCTTCTCTGGGCAAGCAATGTCCTCACCTTTATCAATATCTGAGCACAACGGTGGTTGATAATCTTCTTCATGGACTAAATTCAAGTGCTTAGAGGAATACTCATCAAAATCCTCAAGGTATGACCGAAAATCATCATGAGAGCACAAAGCTAGGTCACCCCTTGGGTGCTTGGAAATCATCTGCAACCATATCATCTCCTTGTTGCCAAATGTCAAAACTAGTAGTAACCTCATATGATAGTTGTGAAGGCAACTTTTGGAAATGACCCTCCCATCATATCCAATCACAACCCATTTATGTTTCCCGATCTGTATGAACTCATCAATATTATCAACAAAGTCATCACCTTTATCATAATATGAAGGGCTTAAAATATCCAAGGGGTCCTCTGACACTTCTTTACTTTCCAAATCATAAAATAAAGCATCATCAAAATCTTAGAAAGGGAAATAACTCACTGTGTTTACTTCTTCATGTGCAGGAGCTTCAAGGAATTGGATAATTTCATTGAAGGGAAGAGCATGCATCATTGTTTCGTCCTCGTGACTTGCCTCTTCGACTTCATAATAAGGAGGATCTATCTCGTCCAAGGATTCCCTTTCTTCTTCCCCCTCTGAATCACAAAATAAGGTATCATCAAAAACTTGAAAAGGGAAGTGACTAACCTCATCCTCTTCTTCTTGTGCATGAGTAATAGGCTCTTGGATGGCTTCATCAGAGGGAGGGGCACTCATCAATACTTCATCATTGTGTTTGATATCTTTAGGCTCTCGATCTTCAACCAGGTTCTCACTATCCTCGGTAGGAGCATGAGTAAATTCTTGCTCTTCCTCATGGGATTGGAAACCTTCATTAGGATCCTTCTCCTCAACCTGTTGTTGGTTGATGACTTGTTCCCTTCTTTCCTGGAATTTATTAACAAAGATTTCAAGGGAAACTAATCTTTCTAGGCTAAGAGCATCTGGGGCATCTTTAGGGTCATCAACTTTAGTTTCTGGAGTAAAGAGGTGTTCTCTCTGTTGTCGTCCTTATACACACTTGCAAACGTGAGCTAATTCTGGCTCACTTAGTGTGTCCTTGGAGGCACAATGCCTAGGTTCATAGCCCACGCTGTCACTTTGACCGGAACCTCTTTCGTCTAGGCTCACTCCTAGGGAAGCCAAGGGAGGTAGTCCCTAGTTACTAGATAAGATTTAGCGTTAAGTTCTAGGAGTTGATTTTAATTTCTTAAGGTTAGAGGGAGTCTATCCTATGATGCTAAGGCAGCAATGCAAGATGCAAGGGTTAGCATGTGAAGCAAACCTTTCCTTAGGGTCAACTAAGACTAGTGCCTAAGGTTGGGCAAGGGGTCAACTAGATTTTAGGGTGTTTCATGACAATAGAATTACAAGTTACTTACAAAAGAATAATTGAATCCAATTAATACTAGATACAAGCGAAAAGATACAATGATACAATATAGCAAGCTAACCACCTTTTAAATGTATGTGCAGGATATAAGAAGTTTAAAGCATTGGCATCATCAAAACATTGAGTCCATCATCAACACATTCACAAGGATACTTTAGAAGATTTAGAGATTTAAAGTATAAGTATTCCACAATGATCAAGATATTCAATAAACCATAAAGTATTATTAGATGATTAAGCCCCAAGGTTATTAAGTGATCAAAGGTTCTTAAGATTTAAAAGATTTTAATACCCTTATTAAAGTGTTTCACCAAAGCCTCCTTCCCCCGATTGCCAAATGGTTGTTGGATGCTCAAGATAGTGAAGCAACGAGGCCCACCCTAGTTGTCACAGTCAGCCCAACGAATTGAGTTTTTACGGAAATGACACTCCTTTGTGCCGTGAGACCATCCCCGGCCTATCACCTTTCGTTGCCCTCCTCAATCCCCGTTTTAGATGGTGAAGATGGTGGTCTAAGGTATCCTATTAAGTCTATTAAGTTAATATATCAATTAGCTAGACTTTTAGGTGTACTTTAGAGTGTTTTGATGATTTTAAGGTGTCTTAAAAGTGTGATTTATTGCCAAGGCCGAAACTCACTTCAGCTTATTATGTGTGTTGCTTAAGCTTAGAAATAAAGAGCATTAACACATGTATATCAATAAAAAAAAGGCTGAAATAAGATTTAGTTCATTACCATGCACTAGATCATTAATACGTAAAGCTTGCTATGAAGAAAACTTAAACCAAGGGCAAGAACAACTTGCCAATAAGAGATTACTACACTTACCTTATGTTTGTTTTAAGATAATCAAGATTTAAGCATCGAGTGTGAAAAAGGAAAGAAGATCTAAGCATATGCCTATACTATCAACTTATCCCAAAGCATTACTTCAAGTGTGTTGGCAAATGGCCTTAAGATATTATGGCATGAAAAAAAGGAAACCATTCACTAAACTATTGAAGCATTGAGCATTTAATGTGTTAGATTTAAGCATGTAAAAGAGAGATCAATCTTTAGATGGCTTAAGCATGCAAGTAAATCTAATCAAGTTAATTATGCCCAATAGGCTTAAACTAAGGATTAGTATGTGTGAGATCTAGATCTAGAATATTTTAAACCACTAAGCATGTAGGATCAACAACACATATTAAAACCCTAGCCTTACCATTTGGGGTATTCCTCTCCCAATAGGTAGGCAATTATTAAACTTGTTTAGCTTAGAAATGACTTGAAAAGGAGAGAGAAAGATAAGCAAGAAGGACAAGCTAAAGGAAGAAGCAAGCAACACAACAAAGCAAACAACTAACCCCGCGTCCTAGGTTTGGGAGATGCCCAACATCCACCAAACCCCACGTCCTAGCTCAAGAAGTGCTCAAAAAAAACTAAAAATGAAGCAAGATCTACACTTGACCTAAGCTACCCAAGGCTCACACGTGGGAGGAGGTCGTACCATTCCTTCTCCCCAACCAATGAGCCACTAAATCAGCAAGAAAACAAGAAGATCTATGCACAAGAAGCCCTAAAAATTGAAAGAGAATGTTGAGAAATAGCTACCATCTTGTAGGAGGGTCTTGGAGTGTTGTGTGGATGTTTTTGGGTAGTCAAACTCCCTCAACCAGATCTGAGACCTGCAAAAACCAGCAAGGTATACTTGCTGGAAATGCTACACACAACAATACAAGTGAAGAAAAACTTTTGTTTTTTAGGGCAAAAAAATTCTATAATTTTTTTTATGAAAAATATAGATTTAGATGACCAAATCACTATGTTAAACTAGCTGAAATGTATATGGATGAGCAACAATAAGAGAAGAGTAATAGATAGAGAAAGAAAGGAGTTTATGTGTGTCTTAAGGGAAGACTCTTCCTTGAGGCATACCCAATAAGACCCTTGAAGCCAAACCTGCAAGATCTAATACAATGGCATGCATACAATAGATAACATGGATGATTAAGCTAATAAAGTGAAATACTTGCACCCTATCTAGCTCATTAACGTATATAAATCTACAAGACTACTCTTTGTTAGATCTACTCAAATAAAATACTTTACCTAAGTTCCATCTATGCAATCATCATATCAAACTAAAACAAGATTACCTCATGTGATGTAAGAACCCAAACACTTGTAGCTCTTCCAAAAATCCTCCAAAGTTTCTCCTTTATTATTACTCAAGAAAAGTCTTGGAGAAATACTTGCTCCAAAACCCTAAGAGNCCTGCAAGATCTAACACAATGGCATGCATACAATAGATAATATTGATGGTTAAACTAATAAGATGAAATACGTGCACCCTATCTAGCTAACCACATATATAGATCTACAAGACTACTCTTTGCAAGATCTACTCAAATAAAATGCTTTACCTAAGATCCATTCATGCCACCATCATATTAAATTAAAACAAATTTACCTCATTGATGTAAGAACCCAAAAACTTGTAGCTCTTTCAAAAATCTTCCAAAGTTTCTCCATTATTATTACTCAAGAAAGTGGATCTTGGAGAAATACTTGCTCCAAAACCCTAAGAGCATAAGCATGGAAAAGATGGAACAATAAGAGAGAGAGAGAGAGTGGAAAATCAAGTAGCATAACAATAGCTCAAGATATGGTGAGTTGGGTGTGAGGAAAGGGATCTATTTATACTTGGAGAGGCAAACCTACCTCTCTTGGATCAATGCCAAGTGTCCACCACCAAGCATAAGAGGAGATCCCAAGGCTAGGGCGCACCATCTAGGGTTTAGATCATAGATCTAGGGTGTAGATGAGTGAGGGAGTGTTGGGATCAAACAAAAGAGGTGTGGGAGGCTATGGGATACGTGCCAAGGGAGTGGAAAGGAAGAAATAATTTTTTAAAAAATTATTTAGAAATTTCCAAGTGAAGGGGGGGGCGTAACTCTCCTAGGAGGGTGCACCATTTGGGGATGAGGAGAGGAAAAGGAGGCAATCAATGAGGTAGAGGGAGTGGGATCACCCTAGGAGGTGACGTGGGGAGTAAAGGGAGACAAATCACAAGTGAGAGGGAGCCCCCCACACATCAAACTTAAGTCACAACGTTGCATCACTAAAGGAGGGCGTCAATCCCCCTAGGGGGCGTAACTTTTTGAGTGATGTGAGGGGGTGAGGGTAAAGAAAGGTTAAATCAAGGTTGGTTGGGGAAAGGCTTAGGGAGTCTCTCTCTAACCTTTATCCATCTTTTAACATCCTT
This sequence comes from Picea sitchensis, assembly GCA_010110895.2. NCBI lineage: Eukaryota > Viridiplantae > Streptophyta > Pinopsida > Pinales > Pinaceae > Picea > Picea sitchensis. The sequence continues at coordinate 6,371 of SNQJ01S0218910.1, forward strand.
CTAACTCATTATTACAATTTTACACTTTTGCCATGTTTGGACTTTAGCAATTAAAATTGTTGTTTTTGACTGACTGACACTCCGGGTGGACAAACCCATAGCAAAAGTTGTCCGACTAAGCTGAAACTTGGTCCATGGATGTGGAGGGTGTTATTCCATTTCTTTTGAGCACAAATACCCCTATCAAAAGTCCAAGGACCTAGTTTTTACAATTTTTGCTCAAAAATAATCAATTAATTAAATAATTAAACCTCCAAACTTAGGGAAATTTAATTAAAAATTAATTAATTAAAAAAAAAACTACTTTAGACTCGATGGAATTCCGCGAAACTTTCTAAGATATCTTGCATGGTCATTTACAACGATTCCTAACAATAGTTACCAAAAGATAAGCCCACTAGAATATCATTCACCACTTTGGAAGAATTATTGCAAGTGTGAGGGAAAAACTCAAGGGAAATCAATAAGACTGAAAAGCCCAATTGATAACCTGAGAATAAAAAACCCTCGGTGAAAGGAACTCTCCTAGTGAAACGATCCCAAGGTAACTGACCTAGACATGATCCATGCAGACCTATTACATTATTAACCCACGCAGAGGTGCGGAAATTCCTGTTACAAAAGGAAGTGTTGGGGCCAAACATGCCCTGTAGAACCAAAATCTTCAAAAATTTAGCATCTGATGATGCATCTCTTCATGGCACATGGAGTTGACCACCGTGTTGGAGAGGCAGTCAACACTCCCTTGAACAAGGAGATATTTGCCTTGATTTGTATAGCCATGTGATAAGCTTCTTGGATTGTTCTTGGCCTCCTTTTACTGAGGAGAAACCCTAAATGCACTGAGAGTGCATTGGTATAGAGGTAAGCAAAGTACTTGTCTTCGGGGTGATGGCTTCTAGGAATTTGGTGTAGCAAATTCTCAAACCTGGTACTGAATTCCTTGACAATCTCGTTCTAAGTTTGTTTCATGTGTTCGAGTCCTTTAATCAACATGTGGATATCTTCTATTTTAATATTCCATCTTTTGAGAAAGGTTTCTTCTAATTGGTCCATAGATGTAATGTTGACATCATGGAGACCGTCATACCATTTCCTACCATTGCCATGAAGAGTGGCAGAGAAAAGTTTCATCGCCAAATCTTCAGCATCATCACTGATAGGGTGGAGTTGAAAGAAAGCCCAAAAATTATCCATGTGATCTTCAGCTATAACCCCATCATTACCAGTGAATCTAGGGAGCCATTTTTCATACCTCGGAGGCATTTGTCGAGGGTAACCCAAAATTTTACACATATCCAAGGGTTTAAAATTTCCTAGGTTCCATTGAGAAGACATGGTTGGCTTTGTCATCAGTGGAGTCGCCAGATAATCCTTCTAGAGATCATCAAAGAGAAAAGAGGGAATCACCCTCAGTGGAGTCGCTAGGTAAGCTTTGTGAAGTAAAGGCTTTGAAGAAAAAGGCTTACCGAAAAAGTGTCGTCTTGAGGAATATTGACTCGTTGTTCCCCAACAACGGTGCTAAAATGTTATCGCACAATTTGTACTTGCCCAAAGCCCAAGGCATGCATCAAAATTGGCGTAACTGGGAGTGACCTATCACTGTCACCTTAATAGAAAACCCCTTTCTATTTTGGAGTATGTCAAGACTACCCCAGGGGAGACGTCCCTAGTGACCTGAGGGTTTGAGAAGGCTAAGGCCAAAGATATAAGAAAGTCCCTCCCCTGTCACAGGTCACTCAAATCAAAGGGTTATTTATGTCTTATAGAGATGAAGCAAATGAATAATGTTGTGTACTTGCCGAGAACAATACAATAAAATGGAAAAATGGCACTTTCCAAGTACCAAAATGATATTAGTGCTTCATAAGACAATGAAGTCTCACGAAATGTACTAACTGATATAGAATTACAGCAGTATAGCAGTTTATAACAGCAATAAGAAATTTGCAACAGCCACAATAATTATGCTTTAAAATGCTTGATAAAAGACTTGAAATAATAGCTTTAACAAGGGAAATTGATAATAGCTAGTCACAAGCAGTTTTAGCAATGTCTAACTAGCATAACATATCACTTTTAGGGTTAATTTGTTGTTGTTAGATGGTTGTAACAATCTTTTGCAACAGCAGCAAGTAGTTTAGTGATTTAGGCTAATCTAAGGTTAGTAGAGGTTAGTAGGTGTTCAAAAGAAGATGTTATGAAAATTGTTTGATCAATCAAACAATTGTAGTGGGTAGACTAGTGCCTTCTAGGGTAATGGAGTCAATGATMGCAGCAGCAACTCTTAAGGGAAAAGAAGCAATGAYTATACTTAGTCGAAGGAGATGGAGAGGATGAGAGAAGTGTTGGTAGCCCAAGGCCTCAAACATCCAAGTCCTAGAGATAATTGCTAGAAAGTAATGAAAACTAGGCCCTAGTGATTTCTCTTTTCCTTAGACAAATTGAAATAAAATATACAATAGGAAATGAAGTAGGGTTACTAGAGTGCTACAATGGTAGGGCTCTAGTATCTACTTCTAGATAGGTGTTTTTCAAGAAATCCTAGCAAGTGGAAGATTATAGAGAAAAAGATAGCAACATATGTCTTTCTCCTATGGTTTCAAGCAAGCAATTTCATAATCTTTGACATGAAACAAGTAAATTCACCATAAGCATTCATTCACAATAAAGAAATGCAGATTTTCTACTTACTTCACCAAGAATAATCAAGCATAAACCCTAGTTGAAGATCCTCCACATAAAAATTCGCCAAAAATACAACAAGATTTGCCTCCCCAAAAGTTGCGCACCACTTAGTTTCAACCAATAACCCTTAAAGAGGGCCGAATTTCAGACCTCACACTTGTGTGATGAGTGAATGATGAAAAAATGAGAGTTTTCTCTCTCTATTTATACAGTAATTATGACCTTTAATTAAAATTAAGTCATCAAAAGCCCGACATGGCCAAATTACATCAAAAATCCAGTTTTACATAAATGTCATTAATTAAACCCTACAATCACTTTTAGAGGTGGCGTCATGCCCTTCTAGGTTGACGTTGAGCCTCCTATGAGGAATGTTGGGCCCCATCTGCAAAACATTAGGCCTCCTAAGGCCCTGGATGATGCCACACGTGCCAACTAGCACACAACTTCCTCCATAATGCCAATCCTAACGTTGAGTGATGTATAGGGTCAAAGAGGTGACGTCATTGGCCTCCCAAGGCCAATGTCCAAGTGGAAGAGCAAGATCCCCCTGGGTCTAGGTCTACAAAAGTGTCTCTGGTGAAAAGTCCTCCTTTCTTCCCGGTGCAAGTCTCTAACATCTCTATGCCCCTGGTTGGGGTCACAACATTCATCTGTGGGCTTTCAGCCCCATGGAGGTCTGAGCTAATCATCTCCCCATATGTACCTGTCCACCGGGCAAGGTCCTGCGACAACAACAAATACGCCCTCCATGCGCTCGTAAGTCACAGGGATCGTAGCAATGTCAATCACATCCAATAATCAAATTACCCAAACATGTGCATCAAACACCCCTTTACCCAGACAAATGCTCAAAGACGTTATGCAGCTTAACAAGTCAAGTTTGGAGAGGGTCTCAGGATATCCTATTGGGCTAATCCTCCTTAAGTTTGGGGTGTTTCCCAAGTGAGAGCCAATCTAGGTCATGTAAGAATGTGAAATGGTGTAGGGTAAGTGTTTGGGCAGAGGGTGTAGTGATAACAGGGAAATGTAGGTCTTGTATGTGGGTGCCTCTGTAGAGGGCAAGCTGCACCTTATCATGGATGCCTTTGTTTCCTAGCCCATTCAGTGGTTTTTATTCTTAGTCTTATTGTTTTTTGGTCTTTTTCTTTTCAAGGGAAAAGTTGGGGGACACTATCCTGGCGTGGTGACCAGAGGTGACAGTGTTACCCACAAGCATTTCACGGAAATGAGAAGGATGGCTCGTGATGAGACCCCCTTTCTCTTGGTTATGCCACCAAAGAGCCACTACCCTATTTTGGTGACCAAATATATGGTAGTGTCATACAGCTACATGCCCATGGACCTAATAGTTCGGCTCATGATGAGACCTCCCATCCACCAACTAGTACCTTGAATTTGATTTATCTTATGGGTCCCCTCTTCTTACTAAGAAGCCTTTTATTGCTTTCTTGGGAATCCCTGGGCGAAGGATCTCAAAGGTTTCATCTTTGGCTTTTAACTCTTGCCAGCTACTTTTACCCTCTAGGCCTTTAGCCCCTTCTTCCCACAAGGCAAAGTACAACCCTTCCTAGCGTGGCAAACCCAATGCCCGAACCAAGGTGGGGGGAGATGAGAGTAGTAATGATGGAAAGTGGTAAGTATGAAGGCAATGGATGATGACCTTTCATAGACCCACCCAGTGGCAACTCATCATAAAGGGGGATCAGCTTACTAGGGCATTATGTCACCTTCCCATGTATGAATAAGTTAAAGAGCATAATTTCCAAACAAACGTTATGAAATGGAGGAGGATTCAGTGCAACATATTCAAGTGCTTCAAAAATCAGAGTGACACATACCATGATACCCGGACTCATTACCTCATGGAGCAAGAGTTATTGCTACTTCAGGACCAGGCTGGTGGGATGGATGTTGCTGCTTATAGACGGGTTGCACTGAAGAAAAGATGCGCCCTCCAGGTCCAAGCTGAAGTCGTCTGGCTCTCGGCACTCCATGTCTAGGACCTGTGGGCCTCGAGACATGATCTCCTTAGTTATCCTTAGGATAGGGGATAACAGGGATTATAAAAGAAGATCTAAGGAGAGTGAGAGGCAGACAATGAGTGCATAGCAGCAAGAGGGAGTGTTGCTCATGTACTTGTGTCTAAGTGGGCAGGGCTGAGGAAGTGTGCAAAGGGGCAGCAAGGAGATAGCAGCCAAGTGACCTAGGCTATTGTTGCATTGTAATTCCTCTGATGGACCATTATCCCAAGACGGGAGCCCAAGATTTTATCTATAAAATCAAACTTAGAATTGGTTTTCCCGCAAGGGTTTTTCCGGGGGTGTTTACCCAAATCTCGTGTGCAATGTGTGTTTGGTTTCTTTGTTAATGCTTCTGCTTATTTTTCATTGAGTAACCTAGCTGTGCTTTAGTTCAATAAATGTATTTTGCTTGGAATTAACTGTCGTGTGTTGGGTCTACTAGAAATTCAACAGCTTCTCCAAATTTTTAATAATGACAACTGTCAAGAATTTTGTATGCAAGAAAGGGAGATTACCTCATGCTCTTACAGAAAATCACGTTCCAATCTCTGAGTTGATGCCTTCAGCGTACATTTTCACCTCAGAGTTTCATATGCCACAAGAATGTAGAGATAGGAGCATCCCCAAAAGGGACTAAATTTTCAGCCCTCCAGGTTAGCACCTCAGAATTCTATGCAGCAATCAGATTTCTATAGGCAAATCCTGTAGTTTCACTATAATTTGGATATTTTGATATGGCTCTCATTCAACTAAGGGAGATTTCTATAGTGTAATTACAGTGAAAGATTGAGATACTAGTGGACAAGTATGATATGCACATCTCTTGAATGTATGAACTTCACATATGTTGTTGTCCTTATACACACTTGCTAACGTGAGCCAAGTCCTGCTCACTTAGTATGTCCTTAGAGGCACAATGCCTAGGTTCAAAACCCACGCTATCACTTTGACTTGAACCTCTTCCGTCTAGGCTTACTCCTAGGGAAGCCAAGGGGAGTAGACCCTAGTTACTAGATGAATTATCAGATAAATTCTAAGAGTTAATTTTAGTTTATTAAATGTGAGGGGAAGCTAGCCTATATGGCAAGCAAAAATGCAAATGCAAATTGTTAGAATGAGAATCAAGCCTTTCCCTAAGTCAACTATTACTAGTGCCTAAGGTTGGGCAAGGGATCAATTAGATTACACAATTAAAGGATTAAATACAACTTATACAAGAGATAAATAATGCTTTAGGATACAACAAGAATTACGTTACAAATGAGATATACAAATTGAAATACAAGATAGCTTACAATGAATAAGTAGAACCAGTTGATTGCACAATATACATGAAAGAGATAGTTAGATAAATGAAACATTCAACTCACAAAATGAAATGATGAAATATATCATACACAAAACTTTATGAAGAAAGAAAAACCACTTTAGATGACATTACAAATATACAAAGGAAATTAGTTTATACATCAATCACGAGACACCAAAATATAGATATTGCCTTGAAATGTTAATTGTTTGAAATACCCAAATGTATAAAAAGTGAATTGCCTTAAAAGTGATTGTGAAACTTAAAATGAAAACTTGCTTGAAAATGAATCACACCACCATAAGATTATTTGCAAAATGAATCACACCACCACAAGATTGTTTACAAAATGAAATTGAGATATTATGTTGTGAAATGAAATTGTGTTGCAAGTGTTATGAATGTAGTGTGTAACTTGATTTTAGTAAATTTTATGTGTCACTTTGATTAGGGGGATTAAGTGTGAATGATTGTGTCCTAGACTACGTGACTACCCCAAAACCATTATTATTCTAACCAAAAGGGTGTATTAGGTGCTCAAAAAGTATGGCAACGAGGCCTACCCTAGCTCTGCAGGTCAAACCCAAAGTTTGCAAGGTACTCCACCTGGAGGACGTGAAGCGTCGTGAGATCGTCCCCGACCTAGCACCCCGAGCTTCTTTCCAAGTCTTTGATTTTATGGTGCAAGAACAACAATTGATTGTGGATGCCTAATTACTACCTCCAACCTTTGCCCTTTCTTGTCACCCAGGATCCAACTAAGTGGCAAGGGGAGAGAATACGGGGCAAACGTTGGGAAATAAATTTTACTTTGAGCAATGATTTTAATATTATAAGAAGTCTTCCGTTATTGCAAGGAATGGCTAGGGGGCACCCTCTTGTAATATAGGGCAAAGTAAATGTATTGAGATGCTTTATTAGTTTGCCTTAAACAAATAATGAAATTAGATTATTGTTTGCTTTACAAAATAGATGAAATTATTGTTGCCTCACAATTCCGGTCATGTGGAGGCACAATGCCTACCGTTCGACCAATGCGGGTATAAATAAAGAATTTAAATTAAATTGTTTGAAAGAATGAAAAGACTTGAAAGCAAAACTACTCCAACAATGGCACTAGTGGAGGCACAATGCCTACCGTATTGGCCAAGTTGGGTATTATGTAAAAAATAGAAGACTTTTGAAAATGAAAATGCAAACCCCACAACTATGGCACAAGTGGAGCCACAATGCCTACCATTTTGGCCAAATATGAGTGTAAAAATGAAAAGCAAAAATGAGAAATCCTACCTATTACAATATCAGATTTTTAAAGTAACTTTGCAAGAAGGCACACCCAAGAGACTCTCAAGGGTAGCTTACAATCACTTTAGAAGGGTATAAGGAGGGTGGACTTGATGTCCAATTTGAAAATGCCCTTTGGAGGCCTTTGGGACTAAATGGCTTGTAGCAACTCTCCCTTTAAGCTAAAAATCTGCATGAAATAATGTTAAAGGATACCCTTCAAAATGCTACAAAACCATACAATTTGTCATATAGATTAGCCCAAAAGAACAATAAAATTAAATAGAAAATTTGAGATATTTATGAAACTTCTATGACCTATTCCATATCATAACAATACATTAGAAACATGAAGAGGAAAAGGAAACAATAGTTAGATAATTATTAAAACTTTGAAAAGTTAAAGAGAGTTGGCTCTCCACTCTAGAGCCAATCCTTCAACCCTTAGTGACTTCCAATAAGCTTTCCTTTTTCTACACAAGCAGAAATGAAGGTGAAAGAATCCCAAGAAGTTTGCAAAATACTTTCCAAACTATCTAAGGAACTACCACATAACTAATAGCAATACTACTATCAATAATATTCAAGCAAACTACTTTTACAATACAATCTAGTGAATGCTGACTTTTACAAAATTTGGCTATTTTAATTAAGCCAATTACATGCTGATTTTTGACTAACTTTGACTCCTCATGGACAAAAACCTAACAAAATTTGTCCAAATGAGCTAAGACTTGGTCCAAGGGTGTAGGGGTGTATGAACCATTTGATTTGAGTACTCATACCCCTATACAAAATATCCAAGAACCATTTTTTTACATTTTAAATCGAAAACAATTAAAAGTCCCCAGTTTGCGGGAATTTTAATTATTTAAAAAATCCTATCAAAACTTAATGGAATTCCGCGAGACTCAAGGACATGTCTAACATGGTCATTTACTGTTAGAATATAGAAGATGGTGTGCTCGTTTTACCATTGACGATACCCTCGTCACCCAACCACAGGGCAAAGCCTCCCTCCGAGCACCTTAACCTTGACCTGAGAATTCCTCCAGAAGCAAACCCTAGGCTAGATAGCTAAACAAAGGACAGCGCATCTCTCCCCAAGGATAGTGCATCATAAAAGACTAATCAGATGTTCCAAACCCTAGCCAAGAGATATCCAAGCCAATACTGAAACTAACTGCTGCTACAGCTGCACCTGCAACCCTCCTCCAAACTTGCGCACCAGACTGCAACTGCAGTGCGCACCAACTGGAAAAACTGCAGTCCTGAGATGTGACAAATGAGAACTGGCGCCATGTATTTATACTGGTTCTGCCAGATTTGTTGGGGCCGACTTCTCCTTCTGGATAGTGTCTGTTCAGTATATTATTATTATTTTTGGCCGACTTCTTCTCTTGGAGGCTAATAGCCTAATATAAATTATCTTCTTGAGCCGACAAGGCTTCTAGGGTTATTAGTCAATTCATTAGGGTTTCTCTTGCTTCCCGGAGTCTTCTGTTCTCGTCAGGTTCACACGTGGGGGTAAATACCTCCCGCAGCTACCATAATATTAACACTCCCTCCTAGCTAGAGAGGTATT
>SNQJ01S0218911.1:12179-23786 GCA_010110895.2 Picea sitchensis
GTTTTACAAGTGTGTGCACGCGTGTAACAAGGAATAGACACACTTGACTCTACATTGCCACATGACGACTAACAATACGTAACCACGATGATCACAACAAGAAGATATAAGGCACACAACAAGTACTGCAAGCATGAAAGACCATAGACCTAAGGCGCACCACAGGTAACTGCAAGCAATAAATGACATACTAGGTTACGAACCGTACGAACATAGGTGGAAGAATCCATAGTAGTAGATTTTACTATTTATGCACAGGAAAGTAGGGCGTTTAATATTAGTTCTCTGCTCCAGAGAGAGAGAAGGCCAGATAGGCTATTGGCGGACTGCTCAGGCAGAAACTAGAAATCTCCGTCAGGTGTGTCTCAAGAGTGGAAACCCTGCCTTTAAAGGGACTGAGACTCTTGATACGACACTGGATTCTTTACACACTAAAAAAAAAAATCACACACACAACCTTAATTACTAAGGATACAGGAANTCCACAACCCACCCAACGCAAGAAGACCAAGCAAAAGGATTTACAACCAAGTACAATAAGGGTTAAAGAACGACAATCCTCAAGGGAAGCGTAAGCTAAAAATGACCTCATCAACTACCCAACCAGTAATCCTGGCTAATGGTCAATATCTAAGATCTAGATGGACGCTAATCACCAATCACTGAACCGTCTAAGTTTATTGTGGTTTTACATCCTGATGGCAGGTCATAAATCAATTTGCCAGTTACAACTTATGTTAGTATTGAATGATTTAAAAACTCAAAAAGTCAACATGTAAACTTCCATTTAGCATTAAGGATCGATCTACATTAAGGGTTTAACAAATTAAAAACAAGATACCCAGTCATAATCTAAACAATACCATCTTTTAATAAATGCATAAAAGAATAATCCCTTCTTTAGATAAATAACTAAGGGAATAAATCCCTTCTTAAGGAAATAATAAAAAAAAAATTCCATCTTTAAATAACTAAAACTTGCCATCCAAGGAGCGCCCTTTTTCAGTTGGATTACTACTTTTATTAACATTCCATTCCTCTCTAATTGAATAAAATAAAGACTGCATTCTTTTCCTTCCTACCCTAACATTCCATAATGATGGGATTGAATTCAGAGTTACCATAATTACTCTCCTAAATTATCAATCCATGACCTTAAATTTCATCAAAAAAAAATGTTAAATTTTTCAGCATTTAGATTACTCTTCAATATTCAAAATTTGAGTGAGAGACATGAAGGAGAAAAATACATCAATACATCTTTATTTTCCTTTAAATTATAATTTAGCTTCTGCTAAATAAGGATGTTTATCATTTTGGTTTTTAATATTGTCTCTAACTAAATCAGTTGACAATATCAACATACTCAAATGTTCCATTAGAGTTTATATAACTTTATCCAATAGAGTTTTCCATCACTAGTTTATCAAAAGTGGAATGAAAAGTTTTGTTTCTTTTTATTTAAAATATTTTAAAAATCAAAGTGGATTGAAAAGTCAGAATTTTTATTTAGAAAATTTTTTTGAATAGAAATTGAGTATCCTTGCAACTGCACTTTCTCGAACTAACCGAGGGCTTTATGCGATGTTTTCCGTTGTGGGTTTTTCCATAGAAATATGGCTCTATATACTAAATAGATAATAAAATTTACCAACAGCGACTGCAATAAGCACATAGGCCTATGTGTGCTTCGTTGTGGGTTCAGAAACCAAAATAAACAAGAAGAGACCTCCCCGGAACTGGTCATTGCAAATGCATGAATAAGAAGAAGAAAAAATAATAATTAAATGCATTACAATAGGCCAAACACTATCAAGAACGCATCCCACCCGTACGCATCTGCGGCTTCTATCCAAACATACACAGAACATATGATGTAAACAATGCCTATGTACTGAGAAAATATTTACAAGATTTACAAGAAATACGTGGATGTCAATTTAGGGCTAGGGTTTAAAAATAACATATCGCAAAGGATTGTAAACGATAAAAAGAACATATACCGTCTGCCAGCATCTGCGGCATATCCCCAAATTTTCACACACGTGCAGGATTGTAAACGTTAACATGAGCATCTATGACTTCTATCAAAATTTGCACACACTGTTTGATGTAAACAATGCCTCCTCACCTAAGAACACTCGAAAGCAATCAGCAAAGGATAATGCAGAGGTGCTACGTCGGCAACCTCCAGGCAAGGGAAAATGAGAACGCCCACATTACAATCAAACGCCCACAGTCACAGTCCATGCCAACAATAATATAAAACGCCCCAGTCACAAATGGGAATGCCCACAGTCAAGGAAAACGCCAACAATAAGGTAAAACTCCCCAGTCACCAATGGGAACACCCACAGTAAGGTAATACACCACAGCAAATTGCAAAACCCTCACATAAAGGTAGAACACCTATGGAAAGATAAAAACGCCCAGGGAGATGTAAAAATGCCCCGGCAATATATAAAAAAAAAACAATGCCCATGGTCCAATGAAAAAAATTCCAGAACACTAAACAATAAAAATTACACAGTCCCGCACAATAATTAAACATTTACACAGTCCAGATCTTCGATTGATAAAAAGGGGTTTACACAGTCCAAAATTATAAACAGTAATTATGTTTACACGGTCCAGAATGAGGAATAATAAAGAGGGTTTTCACAGTCCAGAGTAAATTTCACAACGACATTACCCCCATCACAACAAGAAATTGAAATTTCCTTTTACTTATCCAGCTGATACAGTTCCCAACACAATTTCTAATGCATTATTCTTAATAAAATAAACGAGCATACCTTTTCCTTGACGCCTGCCTCGAATGAAGTCTGCGCACTCCTTGCCACTCCTGCTCTGTGTCGCTCCTGCTCGTCGACCGTAGAGACTACACCGGTACCTCCCAGCCAAACACTAGGGGTACTCTGCTTCCCCCTTAGCCCCCCGAGCCACAGAGGGGCCACATAAGATCCAGATGTTAAGTCTAGCTTCCCAGCTCACCTCCAAGGCTAAGATACCACTCTAATCCTAGCTTAGAAAATCTCAATTCCCCAGAAGCAATCAGTCCAGTCCAAATTCGACAACATAACGATACCTAAAATCCCATCCCCTTTTCCCCTCATCCCCCTTTCTTTTATAGAGTTTTGAGACCCCCTCTTGCCCTAATCAAATTTAATTTAAGTTTTAATAAAAACCCTCAAAAATTCTCTGTTGTACAAGTGTCATTCATCCCCCACGTTTCTCCAACATTATTTTCTTTAAATTTATTAAAAGGATCATTTCCCTATTTTTATTATTCCCTTTCTTTTTTTCTTTTTTTTTTAAAAACCAAAAAGGTAAATGCGCTAATTAATCCTTTCATTTTTTTTTTAAATTCATAACTTTTTAAACTCCTGCACGTTAAATAATTTTATTACTTATTAATTGTCTATGTTTCCTTATTACCTATTTTCCCTGTTTTTTTATTAATCCCCTCCCCCTTTTTTTTTTAAACCAAAAGGTAAATGTGCTAATTAATCTTTTCAATTATTATTTATTTAATATCTTTTGTTCTTTAACAAGTTAGGAATTAATTTCCTCTTTGCAAATTTTTAAATCCCTTAGTTAATTAAATCCTTACTCTCTTTATTTACCCCAAGAATTTTATGAAGACCTAACTATTACTTAGGTGGGTTCTGGTTTAAATTGTTATTTTTATTCNTAAATCCCTTAGTTAATTAAATCCTTACTCTCTTTATTTACCCCAAGAATTTTATGAAGACCTAACTATTACTTAGGTGGGTTCTGGTTTAAATTGTTATTTTTATTCCAGGGTCTGTTCTTAAGCTTAAACTAAAATTTTACCCTAAAAGTTTTAGACTCAGTACTTAGATTCTGAACTGGGCGACACTGGGTTAGGGGAGTTGTTTGAGGATTTCTTAAGGCGTTATTTTCTTAGGGCTATTTAGGTTTGTTTCCTTCATCCACATCAATGAGATCTGCCCTTCAGGATGTACCACGTGCTCCAAGGGTGCCACTCACCTCGTTCATTTCCTTTGCGCGACGTGCCCTTCAGGATGCACCATGTGCTCCAAGGGTGCCACTCGCTTCTTGTGTTTATTTTGCGCGACGTGCCCTTCAGGATTCACCAAGTGCTCCAAGGGTGCCACTAGCCAACTAGACTGATTGGTAGACATGTATAACCCCTAGAGTCAACACTCCGCCAGGTGAACTTGTGGGAGACTAAGGGCTCTAAGGAATAAGACCCCCGCCTTATTGCGCGCCCCTTAGAATCATCGTCAGCGATTGTCGCATTCTTTCCTCATGGTATCGTGGATCCTCTCGAACTAGGTAATCGTTAACATACAGTTCGAGCCACGACCGGAGTGCTAATAGGCGGTGGCAGGGCTGCTGTCCACCCCTCAACCTCTCTGGAAATCGTGTGTGGCCCCTTTACTCCATATGTGAGTCTGGTCCGAAAGCTATCATTAGCCTGCATCATCGAAAATCGTGTCAGAACATGTCAACATCAAATCATCAAATCAATAAAATATCATGGTAAATAAATCAACCCAAATAACACACTCCTTGACTCAATCTGGAGTCCAAGGGTTTCCACAGATGCCTCTTCATCCTCAAGGTCCAAAACCCTACACACTCAATACAACTGAGTCTATAGCACCTGTCTACATCAAATAGTAAAACATCATGTCGTCTATCATAATGCATCATAATCAAGTATAAATGTTTTAACATCAGAAAAGTCCAGATCACTTGCGAGCAAGTGTCCTCAAATAATAAGTTTTCTCAGTGCGCCAGAGCGGGATGTTATATACACCACCTGTTGGTCTAAACTTCATCCCGAAGCTTCTCAGTATAAATGCTGAAATAAAAGTATCACAGTATCATAAGTCTATCTATCAAACAAAAATGGAAACTGTTGGCGCATATCATATGCATCCTCCCAGGTCGCCGAGTGCGGACTATAACTGTCCTACTGGACCTTGACCTGATCTACTGTTCGACATCGTAACTGTCAAATGTGATGATCTAATATGTAGACCATCTCAGCTGTGAGCGCTCCCTCATCCGATACCTGCAAGGAACTCATGTCAATCACGTGGGCCGGATCACTAATATAATGTCTCAGAACAGATACATGACAAACATCGTGCATATGCCTCAAAGAATCAGGAAAGGCTAGTTGATAGGCCACGGGCCCCTTTCTCTCCACAATATCGAACGGTCCCACGAACCTAGGAGAGAGTTTAGCTCCCTTTCCAAACTTGATCAAACTCTTATGTGGTTTAACCCACAAGAAGACTCGATCATCGACCTCGTAACTAGGGTGGACTCGGTGCGCATTGGCATAACTCTTCTGTCGATCCTGCGCTTCTTTAATCCTTTGTCTTATGGTTTGCATTTTCTCTTCCATTTCTTGGATCGCTTCTAGTCCCACTAGGACCCTATCCTCAAGCTGATCCCAACTCAAGGGCGTCCGACATGGTTACCCATAAAGAAACTCAAAAGGCGCCATCTTAATGGTGCTTTGATAACTGTTGTTGTAAGCGAACTCTACAAGAGGCAGGAATTCCTCCCAACGCTTTTGTTGGTCCATCACGTACATGCACAACATGTCTTCCAAGTTTTGGTTCATGCGTTCGGTCTGCCCATCAGTCTCTGGGTGATACGAAGTACTAAAATTAAGTTGGGTTCCCAAGGCCTCTTGGAAACTCGTCCAAAGTCGTCCAACAAACACCGATCCTCGATAGGATATAATCTTCTTAGGAACGCCATGGAGCCTCACAATCTCACTGATGAAAACTCTCGCTATGTGAGGTGCCTGATACGTCGTACGCACAGGAATAAAGTGAGCACTCTTCTTCAGAGTGTCTACTACTACAAAAATCGAGTCATGTCTCCTTGCCATTAGTGGTAACCCAACAATAAAATCCATTGAAATAACTTCCCATTTCGATTCTGGAATGGCATGTGGTTGAAGTAATCCTGTCGGGTGTCTATGTTCAGCCTTAACCTGCTGACATTCTAGACATCTAGCCACAAAGTTGACTATGTCATCCTTCATTCCCTTCCAGAAGAATAAGGGTTTAAGGTATGCCCTCATCTTCATGACTCTCGGGTGAGCCATGTAAACTGCTCTATGAGCCTCGCTCAGGATCAACATCCTCAACTCATTGTTTGGCGGTACATAAATCCGACCTCTAAACCTCAATAAACCATCGCTATCAAATGAATATCCCTCATATCGTGGTACCATCATTGTGTTTTGTCAGATAAATTCCTCGACTTCTTTGTACCAATCATCATCACGCTGTAAAGTGAGAATATTATCACGTAGATTTGTCTAAAGAGGTAACACCGAAAACATGCGTGGCCTCCGACTCAAGGCATCCGCCAGTCGGTTCATTGTTCCCTTTATGTAAGTGATCTCAAAGTCGTACTCGCTAAGCAATTCCGACCAATGCCATTGTCACGCGTTCAGGTCGCTTTGCATGAAAATGTGTTTCAGTCCACAATGATCGGTCTTTAATTCAAATTTTTGTCCAACAAGGTAGTGTCTCCAGACCTTCAAGGCATAGACGATAGATAATAACTCCAAATTGTGTGTCGCGTAGTTCTCCTCATGCCTTCTTAGCTTCCTCGAAATGTAAGCAATCACTTTTTCGTCTTGCATCAAGACTTCGCCTAATCTTTCCTTGGATGCGTCAGTGCATACAAAGAAGTCCACGTCCATGTCAGGGACCTTTAGTATCGACGTTGTCGTCAACAACTCCTTAATCCTCCAAAATTCTTCTGCGCATTTCTCGATCCAGACAAACTTCTTGTTTTTCTTCTGCAATTCCGTGATCGGATTTGCTATCTTCGAAAATACCTCAACAAACTGTCGATAGTATCTTGCTAAACCCATAAAACTACGCACTTCTATGACACTTGTCAGTGTAGGCCATTCCATAATAGCCTCAACCTTGGCTGGATCCACGGCGATACCTTCGTCGAACATGACATGCCCTAAGTAGTGAATCCTCGATTGATAAAAAGAGCATTTGGAAAACTTCCCATACAATTTGTGCTCTCATAGACACTGTAGTACCAAGCGTAGGTGCTCGTCATGCTCCTCCTTCGTCCGAGAGTATATCAAGATATCGTCAATGAATACTTGGATGAACTTGTCCAAGTACTCGTGGAACACCCCGTTCATCAAAATCATGGATACCCCTAGGGAATTTATCAGTCCAAACGGTAAAATAGTAAACTCGTAATGTCCAAATCTCATTTTGAAGGTGGTCTTAGGGACGTCATCCTCTTTGATCCGTAACTGATGATACCCTAATCATAGATCGATCTTGGAGAACACCGTCGCACCTTTCATTTGATCGAACAGATCATCAATTCTTGGTAAGGGATACTGATTTTTTATCATAGCCTTGTTCAGTTGACGGTAGTCAATGAAAAACCTCCATGATATGTCCTTCTTTCGTATGAAAATAACTGGTGCACCCCATGGTGACACACTAGGACGTATCAGTCACAGGTCCAACAACTCCGTCAGTTGTATTTTCAACTCTTGCAACTCCGGGGTCGACATCCGATAAGGCGTTCTTGCTATCGGCTTGGTTCCCGGTTTCAGGTCTATGGTAAACTCCAGTTCTCTTTCCGACGACATCCCAGGAAACTCCTCTGGGAATACATCTGCAAACTCCTTCACCACCAGAAGGTGTTCTATACCTTTCGCTACTCCCTTTTCATTTAGCGTGAGGATCACATAAAGCTTGCACCCCTTGTGCATACTCTTTTGTAATTGTAAGGAAGAGACGAACCTTAGGTATACTCCCTGGTTCCGTCCTACAATCACATGTTTCTATCCTTCATCATCGACCAAGATCAATCGTTTCATCTTACAGTTGAGTATCGCCTCATGCGATTCCGACCAATCCATACCAATCACGATGTCATAAGATCCTAAGATCGTGACGTACAAGTTGACCCTCGTGACAAACTCTCCCAGGTTAAGGGTACAGCCCGTAACCTTTCCTCCAACCTTTTGTTTGGCTCTTGAAGCCATCTCTACAAAGATAAACTCATCCTGTTCGACTGCCTTTACCTTAATACTTTTTATCGCTGCACCAGAAATGAAACTCTCAGTAGCACCTAGGTCTATCAAAATACTAAGGGTCTGGTCAGCGACGGTACCTGTCGTCTCGAGCACAGCCGACTTGTGCTCTGCCTGGTGGTTATTCATCGCTGCATGAATCCGATGGGCCTTTCCCATATCTCCAACGGTAGCGGGTCCGACTGATCCGAATGCTCTGGTCCTCTCCACAGGACAATCGCGGTGGTAGTGTGGCTCCCCACACATCCAACACCCCTTCTTTGGCCCAGTAGTCCTGGTGCCCGAAGTAGAAGATGACGATCCACCGGCCTGGAAACCAGGTCTGTTCTGCTGAACAGGCCTAAACTACTGCTGCTGCGGGTGACATTACTGCTGATGATGTGGTCCCCGATAAGGTGCCCGCTGCTGAGGTGGCGGTCGTCGGGGTGTAGTGAAAGTGGATCCCCTTTGGAAGCCACAACATCCCAACGTATGTCTCACTGGTGTCTCATGTTGCGGTGTACCAGATGAACCCTTCCCTGCTGGTTTCGCTGGAGTCTTGGTCTGACCCCCACTGATAAGCTCCTCCTCTGCTATGAGGGCCTTTTGGACAGCGTCGTGCAAGGTTTGAGGCATCAATATCCTAACCTTTGCATGCAGGCTTTCGTTAAGGCCAAACACCAACTGGTTGACCTTGAGTTTCTCAGTGTTAACGTGCGGAGCATACCTGAGAAGCTCCATAAAACGTGCCTCGTACTCGGGCACCGTACGAACTCCCTGTCGTAATGCGTTGAACTCATTGAGCTGATGCTCGATGAATTCCTCTAAAAGGTACCTCTCTCGGAACCCTTCCTCGAACAGTTCCCATGACACGTCTTCCACGACCATGTTCAACTGTGGCAGGAGCATCTTCCACCATAGAAGAGTGCTCCCCTTCAGTTGAAAGACCACCATGCGGACCTTCATGTTGGACCTTAAGGAACGATCTACATTAAGGGTTTAACAAATTAAAAAAAAGATACCCAGTCATAATCTAAACAATCCCATCTTTTAATAAATGCATAAAAGAATAATCCCTTCTTTAGATAAATAACTAAGGGAATAAATCCTTTCTTTAAATAAAATAGTAAAAGAATAAAACCTTTCTTAAATGAATAAATAAAGGATACATCTTTCCTTCAAATAATTAGATTCCAGAATAAATCCCTTCTTAAGGAAATAATAAAAAAATTAAATCCTATCTTTAAATAGCTAAAACTTGCCATCCAGGGAGCGCCCTTTTTCAGCTGGATTTCTACTTTTATTAACATTCCATTCCTCTCTAATTGAATAAAACAAAGACTGCATTCTTTTCCTTCCTACCCTAACATTCCATAACGATGGGATTGAATTCAGAGTTACCATAATTACTCTCCTAAATTATCAATCCATGACCTTAAATTTCATCAAAAAAAACTGTTAAATTTTTCAGCATTTAGATTACTCTTCCATATTCAAAATTTGAGTGAGAGACATGAAGGAGAGGAATACATCAAGACATCTTTATTTTCCTTTAACTTATAACTTAGCTTCCGCTCACTAAGGATGTTTATCATTTTGGTTTTTAATACTGTCTCTAACTAAATCAGTTGACAATATCAACATACTCAAATGTTCCATTAGAGTTTATATAACTTTATCCAATAGAGTTTCCCATCACTGGTTTATCAAAAGTGGAATGAAAAGTTCTGTTTCTTTTTATTTAAAATATTTTAAAAATCAAAGTGGATTGAAAAGTCAGAATTTTTATTTAGAAAAAAAATTCGAATAGAAATTGGGTATCCTTGCAACTGCACTTTCTCGGACTAAGCGAGGGATTTATACGATGTTTTCCATTGTGGGTTTTTCCACGGAAATATGGCTCTATATACTCAACAGAATATAAAATTTACCAACAGCGACTGCAATAAGCACAGAGGCCTGTGTGTGCTTCGTTGTGGGTTCAGAAACCAAAATAAACAAGAAGAGACCTCCCCTGAACTAGTCATTGCAAATGCATGAATAAGAAGAAGAACAAATAATAATTAAATGCATTACAATAGGCCAAACACTATCAAGAATGCATCCCGCCCACACACATCTGCGGCTTCTATCCAAACATACATAGAACATATGATGTAAACAATGCCTATGTACTGAGAAAATATTTACAAGATTCACAAGAAATACGTGGATGTCAATTTAGGGCTAGGGTTTAAAAAAAAAATATCACAAAGGGTTGTAAATGATAACAAGAACATATATCGCCTGCCATCATCTGCGGCATATCCCCAAATTTTCCCACACTCGCAGGATTATAAACGATAACATGAGCATCTATGGCTTCTATCAAAATTTGCACACACTGTTTGATGTAAACAATGCCTCCTCGCCTAAGAACACTTGCAAGCAATCAGAAAGGATAATGCAGAGGTGTTGCTTCGACAACCTCCAGGCAAGGGAAAACGAGAACGCCCACATTACAATCAAACACCCACATTCACAGTCCACGCCAACAATAATATAAAATGCCCCAGTCACAAATGGGAATGCCCACAGTCAAGGAAAATGCCTGCAATAAGGTAAAACGTTCCAGTCACCAATGGGAACGCCCACAGTAAGGTAATACACCACAACAAATTGCAAAACCCTCACAAAAAGGTAGAATTCCCACGGCAAGATAAAAACGCCCAGGGAGATGTAAAAACACCCCGGCAATATAAAAAAAAAAACAATGCCCACGGTCCAATGAAAAAATTTCCAGAACACTAAACAATAAAAATTACACAGTCCCGCACAATAATTAAACATTTACACAGTCCAGATCTTCGATTGATAAAAAGGGGTTTACACAGTCCAGAATTATAAACAGTAATTATTTTTACACAGTCCAGAATGAGGAATAATACAGAGGGTTTGCACAGTCCAGAATAAATTTCACAACGCCATTACCCCGATCACAGCAAGAACTTGAAATTTCCTTTTGCTTATCCAGCTGATACAGTTCCCAACACAATTTCTAATGAATTATTCTTAATAAAATAAACGAGCATACCTTTTCCTTGACGCTCGCCTCGAATGAAGTCCGCGCACTCCTTGCCGCTCCTACTCCGTGCCGCTCCCACTCGCCGACCATAGAGACTGCACCGGTACCTCCCATCCCAATGCTAGGGGTACTCTGCTTCCCCCTTAGCCCCCCGAGCCACAAAGAGGCCACACAATATCCAGATGTTAAGTCTAGCTTCCAAGTTCGCCTCCAAGGATGAGCTACCACTCTAATCCCAGCTGAGAAAATCCCAACTCCTCACAAGCAATCAGTCTAGTCCAAATTCGGTAGCTTAATGATACCTAAAATCCCATCCCCTTTTCCCCTCATCCCCCTTTGTTCTATAGAGTTTTGAGACCCCCTCTTTCCCTAATCACATTTAATTTAACTTTTAATAAAACCCTAAAAAATTCTCTGTTGTACAAGTGTCATTCATCCCCCACGTTTCTCCAACATTATT
>SNQJ01S0218912.1:7090-18747 GCA_010110895.2 Picea sitchensis
TGCAATTACTGACATTTAATTGTAACATCTCATCATGCAGGAACCGTATAGATTGTCATTGATGGGAGAAAGGCTTGAGGAGATATCCTATTAATGCGCCTCAAACCAAGATTTGCGGGGGGTTATATTATCCCTTCCGAGTGTTGATTTCAAAATCATGAAATGTCGTTTGCACGTTGTGGCCTTTGCACATTCACAAAACCTCCAATCCTTAATTTCTCTTCGCTGTACCCACCACCTTTGCATTTCTAAATATGCAATAAGTAACATTTACTGCTAACATTTCATCATGCATCACCCATACAGATTGTCATTAATCAATGAAAGGATAGAGGAGCTTTCCCATTCATAAGAATTTAACCAAGATTTAGCGAAGAGTTACATTATCGACTCAAACTGTTCATTTCAACCATCATCTGGAGAAAACCAACGTTCTCATAAACCTATGGTATCAACTCGACAATAGTTATGTGGATATACAGTGAACATATTCAGGCGTGAGGTCCAGAACTTCCAGTGGTCCAGGGCATATTCTTATTACTCAACCTCTTCCGCAGAGAACCAAGTAGTTTGGACCTCTGGGATTGCTCGTGCAGTTTGTTTCCCTGAGGTTTTTGACTATAAGGACCTGGTCTCTTGGTGCGTCGATAAATTTATTTCAGACAAAAGAATTATTCCATTGTGGGACCTCTCTTCTATTTCTTTGTCACCTTAGGTCTTCTTCCAGTTGCTAAGATTTCTGGAGCCAACATTGACGTTCAAAGGAGAAGATTCAAAACAGTTCCTAGCAAATCATAATAATGGGTTGGACCTCTTTCCCCATTTATTGGAAAACCCGCTTCTAGTTCCTGAAGATATTACAAGCTTGCAGGTTAGTTCATTTAGAAATTAATTTCGCGAAATTGCCTGGCTGTTTACAAGAATAATGGGACAAGAGTCCACAACAACTATTTCCCGGATGGCTCTTTATATTTTGTATTTCACAGTCAACGAACAAGCTATTTTTGATTAGGGCAAGTTAATTTCCCATGAAATCTGTTCCCAATTGTCAAGATTCAAAAGGGAAAATAATTTTTATATGTCGTCCTATTTAGTTTTTGCGATAGCGCATTCCTTTCGGTTTCCACAACTGTCTCTCTCCAAGAATGTCAGCTGTGAATTCCACCCAGTAATGTTCTGGTACCAAGCCTTGTGGAAGCACATGGCTTCCCACTGTTTCTATGAAGTTTTTAATGGTTTTGTCTCTGTTTTAAAAGTTTTTTTTGTTAGGAGAAGATACTCCCCGCATATCTGAATAGGCAACCAATTTTTTGGACAGGAAGGGGACACTCGAACATTTGGATAATTACACTGTCATAAGAGTTTTTGGCTAAACGGAAATACCTTCTCTCCTTCTATGTCACATTACAGACATAATGTTTGTTACAGAGGTAGCACGACAATACAATTAATGGTTGCATCTGTTGCAAAAGAAGAAAAAAAAAATAGTTTATTCCTCTTCCTTGGAAAGTAGGGGAGTTTGTGTTGAAAAACGTCAAGAAAATTGAGGAATTCGCAGTGCATTCTATCATTTCCAACATGAGATATGATGAAATCATAAGAGGGTTTGACCTATAATATTTTTCGACAAAATTTACAAACACTTGGCGTCGACAATTGTTTTTGAAAAAAACACCTGCCCGTAAATATAGACAGTGGCGACAATGCTCCTGCCTCTGATGCCAACGACGTGGACACAGTGCAAAGATGCACTAAATTGTACATGCAACAGGGGAAAGGCCCCAGTGATAAGAGTGTTCAATCGAAAAATTGCACTCCAAAAAGTATCACAACCTGGAGCATCGCTCCAACGGCTCACCACAACAACAAAGAAACTCAAAGTTCTTCAAACGAAGGAGGAGATAACGACCCTCCTCACCATAAAATTGATAGTTCTCACAAGCTTCCGGTAGAGAAGAAGAGAAAAAAAATGTGGGACACGTGGAAGAGCCGGAAATTCAGAATGAGAACATGGAACTTGACACTGATCTGGATAACATGTTCCACTTCCTTGCTCAACCCGGAAACTCCATCCAACTAGCAATCCAATGGACATGTCCATCACCGAAAATTTTGACAAAGATGAATCCTTCGTGTTCCAGAGCGCTGTTTTTGATATCCAGTCCAAAAAATTGATAATTGAGAAAAAAGATGTTAAAAATAAGAAAGGGAAATCTCGTTTAGAGGTTGCCCTTGCCAACATGCGACCATCCTAAATCTGTCAACTTCACACCGTGAGCGGAGAAACACTTCATGATTCCATTGGAGGCATCGAGACCGAGAATGCCAGACTAAAGGATGGGGTCAAGGAATTGGAAGAGGATTTCATTCCTATGCCATTGCTTGTCTATCCTTTGGCAATAGCCATGCTTGCCACCCCTGCAGTCAACGTAAAAGCATCCTCCACCCTGCTGGCATCTTGTAGAGGATATGTGGAGAATAATATCAAGAAAATAATGGAACTGGTTACCGAGGCATGGAAAACATCACAAACCATCACTTCCCTTGGAACCGGGGCACATAGTTTGCTCGAACATTTGCAGGTGGAGTTAAAAGATGAAGAAAATTTCTTTTTAAAAATGGTCCTTCCTTTTGGCATCATTGTCAACAATATGACAGAAACAAAAAGAAGAGAACAAGATCTTCCATCCAAAAACCGGATCGGTCAATTGAATGCATGTTGGAAAGAAAAAGTGAATAACTTGCATCTCATTGTTCAGTCATGTGAACAAGCCATATCGAATAAAGATAAATTATTCACAAGGTTGTCAAGAATAGACTTAGCCGGAAAAACCAACGACTTCCAAGACCCCAAATTAATCGAAAAATCCTTGCGCTTAACCAAGAAAGAGTTTGATAAACAAGTTGCTATGTTTGAGGCCTTGTCTCTGGATTTTTTTTACAACATCCTTCACTTTGATCAAGCTCACGTTGACGATTGGCTAGTCAAATATTCAGTACAGAATGAGGAAATTCATCAGGATCTGTGTAATCTTTCTATCAACTTCCGGGAATTAGAAAACGATCTTTTCAACATAAAAATATGGAATGAGATCAACATCGCCCCAATGAGAAGCTACATTCAAGAATGGCTCGAAAGGCAATTGAAGTAGGCTGTCAACGAAATGCAACAGGTAGTTGTCAGGATTCCAACAGCCGTCGACGACATCAATGAAATGACATCTGCAAGCAAATAGCCAAAGGGATCATATGTACCCTCATTGTAAGTCTATTGAACGCATCCTACTTTGTTTATCAACCCAATTATTCCACTTTATTATATATAGATGTGTAGACAAACACTTATACCTTTCAATTTTTTTTTTTTGCAGGTATTGCACTCTATCTTCTTTCTACAGTCCCATTTCTTGTACATATTTGTCTAATGGTCCACGAGAGCCCCAATCCTAGTCTACATGAAAAACACATTGAAATTCCCATTAATATGTAACAAACTTTAATTTTTTTGTATATTTCAAAATTTCCAGTAGCATGTAACAAACTTTTATTTTTTGACATACTTCAAATAAAACTGTTTTCTTATCTCCTTTTAAATTTATGTCTTCATACATTTTTATCTTTCACCAGTCTGTATGAAAAATGCATTTAAATTTTTATATGTAACAAACTTTTATTTTTTTTTATATATTTCTAAATAAATGGTGCTCTACATGCCAACCGTCATTTACTTATGCCCCATGTTGAAAAATGCATTTCAATTTTTATATGCTAAGCATCATTTAATTATGCCCCATGTTCCGTGATATACATGTTGCATACAACATTTCCGTCATATACATTTCGAAATTTCCATTAGTATGTAACAAACTTTTATTTTTTTACATATTTCAAATAAAACTGTTTTCGTATCTCCTTTTAAATTTATGTCTTCATACATTTTTATCTTTCACTAGTCCATATGGAAAATGAATTTAAATTTCCAATTTTTTTCTTCCATTGTGAACAAATTTGTAGTTCGCTATATACTTTCAAAAAATAAATGGTGCTCTACATGCCAAGTGTCATTTACTTTTGCCCCATGTTCCATGATATACATGTTACACACAACATTTCCGTCATTTACAATTCAACCCCATTTTCCAATATTTGCTTTCTAACCTCGTTGGTAGGGACTACGCTGCCACACAACCGTGTTAAAAATATAGGGTTGTGGCATCTAAATGTGCGTCATAGATGCCTTAGGCAATACTATTTGAGAGGTCTACTATCTAGAATGTTTGATTTTTTTTCATTGTGTTTGTGTCACATGAATGATATTGCTGAATTTGACATGTGTAAAGTTGTTGAGAGATGCTTTGTCATCTTTGTCATCATGTGCCGTCTTTAGCTTTATATTGCATCCCAATTGTGTTGAATATGCATGACAATGTCAATATTGGTGTCTAATGGTTTCTTCTTAGTTTCATCTCCATGCCACAAAAATTGTGTATATGTACACAAATATGTTGGCTCAAATATGCTTGCAGAAAATCTTGAAATCTTGAATGGAATCCAAACTGTAGCTATCACTTGTGCCCCAGTTAGAATTACTTGTGCCCCAGTTAGAAGTAGAAAACAATGCTAGACCCATGACAAAGATCATGTATAATGATTCTACCAACCAAAGAAAAAAATGAAAGAAAACTAGGTTTCATACATCCTCATTGCTGTATTGTTGTTCATTATTTTCCCACTCATTGGAGGGGTTCATAGGTCATACCATTTTTCCCACCTTAAATAAAAAACCAAAAAAGGAACCATGTGACAACCAACTTAAGAGAAACATTCAAAACCTCAACAAAAGGACTCTAGTGCAACAATATCTCATGATCGTGTTTTCTAGATAAAAGGCCCACATGTACTATGGGTAAACACTAAAGTCATGAAAGAATAATTATGAAATACAGAGCATGCCAAACAAAACATGTATCATCTCCATTTAAATGTGGAAAAAGCCCAAAAAGATCTTTGAACATAAAAGCAAATGAAGGGAAGTAGAACAAAAGTTCAAGATGAGATATATGGACAAAAAATTAAATAGTGTACATGTGTAGTCATTTTTAATTGTTAACTTAGTAGGTTTATCTGTGTCATGTAACACCTACAAGATCATTATCCCAATATATACAACATTTGAAGGGATAATTATCATATATCAATTACCTTGTCATTGAAATTATAAAAGAACATTAAAGATATTGTATATTCATTGTGGATAAGATTTTACCATAAGAAGAGGGAAAAAGCTCATCACAACAATATCATCATCATAATTGTTGGATAAAAGTATAGTATGGTGTTGGGGTAAACAATAAAGCCACTAAGGAAGAATTATCATCAAATGCACAACATCCCAAGAAAAACCAACTTACTTATTCAAAACACTCAAAATTTAGTTTCTTTTATCAATTTAATTGTAACATCCCTTTCTACTGAGCACACTTTGACTTATTCTTTGAGGACACTTGTGTGCAAGTGATCCGGTTATGGTACATTATGATTTCATTTAAATTATGAGTTATATGATGATGATGATGATGTATTGTGGCTTATTGTTATTTTATGTATATGTATTGACATGTATTATTGACGAGTTTTCTTGAGTGTGTAGGACACATGATATGTTATGGATGTCGAGGGCATCAATGGACTTCCTTAGACTCCAGATTGAGTTAGGGAGTGGATTGTATTTTGATTGAGTATTTCATTTTACACACGTGATAAATGAATGATTTCAGTATGATTTATTTATATGGATTATTGACACTGTTTTTGGCAGTGGATGCAGTCTTGATGATGCTTGATAATCCGACTCACATAAGGAGTAAAGGGGTCATGCACATAAACCAAACATTTGATGGAGAAGTCGGGCAATGTCCCTGTCACAACCTACTAGCACTCCCACCGTGACCTAAACAATAGATTAATGATTACCTAATTTGAAATGTCCATGATTCCTTGAGGGCGAACTAAGACAGTCACTCACGAATATTTCTAAGGGGCACACAATAAGGTGAAATCCTTATTCCTTAGAAGCCCTTAGTCTCTCACAAAGTCAAACGAATAGAGTGTTGACTCTAAGGGTTGGAAAAAATTCCAAAACCAGACAAAAGAGAATGGCACCCTTGGAGCATGGAGGTGCGTATTGAAGGGCACATCGCGTAATTAAAACTTGAGTCAATAAATCTAGGTGGCCTAGAAAATTTTGAAATTGTAGACCTTGTTAGAATAAAATAACGAATTAGTCAGTAAAATATAAACTAAGAAGCCTAGCAAGAGTCTAAGCCTAAGTCTACGACTAATTCTGAGTCTAAGATTAATTAAGGAACTAATTAAAAATATTGAATAAATTTAAAAGAATTGAGATAAAATCAATCTCTAGGAACAAGTTAAATAAATTTAAAGGTTGGATAGATTGCACATGTGTGCAGGAAAAAATAAAAAGGAGTTTTAAAATATAAACAAATTAAAAACTTGAGAGAATAGATGTACACATAGAATAACATCTTGAGTCAAACTACCACTAAGTCTAACTAGAAGAAGACTCCTAATCTAACTCTAACTAAGATCTAGTTAGGAGACAATCATTAAATGAGAATTTTGGGAACAAAGGGACAATTAAGAGTGAAAATAGGAACACATTGGAGAATGTGAGAGAAATTGGCTTTTTAAATAAAATAAAAAGGGTAATTACTTGTGCAACTTGGGGAGAGTGTGACAAGTGTGAGGGTGAATAATAATAATTAATTTAATCTAAAAAGTTAATTATTTGTGCATAAGGACATGTGTGAGATGAAATTTCTATAAAACAAATAGTGTGGAAGGGAAATGGATCTCCTTTTGGATAGTATTGTTATGCTGCCAAAATTTGTTTTGACTGTGTTTTACTTGTGAGAGTTGGGAATTCAAGCTTGAGAAAGAGTGAGAGCTCTTCCTTGCAAGGCAAGATTGAGAACTATTGTGTTTTGGTTTTGTGCTTCACCCCTTTGTGACTCGGGGGGCTAACGGGGAAGAAGAGTACCCCTAGCATTGGCCATGAAGTACCGCTAAAGTATTGGTATTAACAGGAGGAAGGAAGGACATTGCGCTGGGAGTTTCAAATTGAAATCAACCTCTTACATTTTCTTCTTTAATTTACAGTATTTTATGCCAGGCTTACTAGTTTGTAATCTCTTTAATGTTAGAATTTCATTACTTGTACGAAATCCAATGATATTGTTTACTTTCAATTTATAATTATGTATATCATATTGTTATAGCAAGATTTTCCTCATCTTATGAAATTTTTCTCAAAACGCCTTTTTCCATTTCCCTATGCAGACTTGAAGTCCTTTTTTGAAAATCCCAGAGCTAAAATCAATATTTTTCCACATATACACACACTAACTATTATAAAACATGCGTATACACATGTTGCATCATTACAACCCATGTACATCAGGTTTTGTGCCCAAAATAAAAAATTAGTGTCGGGTTTCCATGTCACATCATGAGATCCATGATCATTGACCTTCCATATACTGGAAACGTTCTGAATCCACCCTTAAGTTCCAGTTGAAGTCTATAAATGGGCCATATCCGAGATATGGAAAAGAGGAGAAGAATTCAACTTTGAGAGCAAAGTTACTCTGGAGAAATTATTCATTTCATATTGAGTCTGCATCCCTTTGTCGTTTTAAGTCCGAACACATTGTTCAACCCCCAAGCTCTTCCCTACTTGATTGAGAACCTCATTGTCTATCTTATATGAGCTTTCCTTTGGTGGAGGATTGAAGTGGTGGAGGCACAACTGGAAGGGACTTAGTTTCTCGGTTTTGAACCGTGCCGATACGAAAGTTTTTAATTCATTCACTTCTATTGATTAGATTTTAATAGAAATACTCTTTTCTCGTCAAATTAATATCTTGCAAATATTTGAATTATTATTTCATGGGAATATTTGTTATAAATGTTGATGGATTATGCTATTGAATGTGCGAACATTATATATTATCACCATATGCTTGCATTTCTTGGTTGTTGAGGACAAGTTGCAGGTGTATTTCTTTGAGTCAAGTGCTTAACGACATACTTCATCAAACGTTTGGACAAGTAGGCTCTTTATCTTGTCTCGTTAGCATATTTTCTTATATAGTATATATGAGATTAGAGTTGATTTATGCATTCATTTTCATCTGTTGTGGTTTACCCCTAGCCATAGATAGATTTTCCTCGTAATAGAATTGGTGACCATACTGGGGATACAATCTTCTTTTTTGGGTTTGGAGTGCTTTTATCCTTTGATTGCTCTCGTTTATATTGATTTTCTTCTTGTCTAATTGCTTGACAACCTCTATTCATTTTGAGTCTGAGTTTCTTAGCCTTCTCCTTATCTTGGCAGTGTTTTAACACATATATCCTGGTAGTGTTTTAACACATATACGCGGGTTTTTACTTGACAGTCGCATACATACGCGTGTTGTCCTTCTACAAGATGCGTATATACATAGTTTTCTCCTTAACATTCGCGTACATAACCCTTTTTTTCTTGGTTGCTGAGTTTGATGTTTGCTGGGTAAGTTTTGATGGTTGCTGAATCTTATTGGGTCTCTGTTATGACTATTAAGTGCCTGTGGAATGATAGGAAACCTTTCTTTGGTTGAATTTTCGGGCGATGCCTTTCTCATCATCATTTTCATTTGATTGTCCTTGCATATTGGGCTGGGCGTTTTCTTCTTGATATCCTACTTAGTTTGTCCTTGTTTACATATAGTAGAATCTTTATATCAAGATGCTATTCAGTCCTTTCATTTTCATTCTTTTATATTGAAAATACAAAAATATTAAGCATTTTGCATTGTTGGCATTTGATCTTTTGGGTCCTTATCATTGATCTTAGTACATGTATATAAAGATTGCATCTTATTTGGAATTGCAGAACTAAATCGAAAATTTCATTTTGAAAAGATTATCATTTATTGGGAATTGAAATTAGGACTTTGCATTTTATTCATATTCATTTATTTTACTTGCTGAGTCATAACATCATTAGTTTCATGACCACACCTTTTTTGAGTAAGAAAGGCCACTAAAAGAAACACTTATAATTTAAAATTGATTAGAAATGATTTTATTTTCTAGGGTGCACAAACTAGCTTAGGATTTAGAGCCTTGGAATAGGATTTTGTGAATAAACTTCTCCAAGGCTATTAAATCAACATATGTGTCTGACTAAGGGAGTGGTGAAATCCATTGTATAATTGGTGATGTCAGGAGGCTCCACTTACACCAGAGTTAAGCATGAGGTCGCATGAGGTTGGTTGAGGGGATATCCCCCCAATACCTTATTAGTGTCATATATATTTCTGGGGATTTATTCGTATATGTGGATCTTTCTAGTACCTTTACCTTTGTGAGAGGTAGTGCTTTCGAGGTTTCAGGATTTGTGACCTTACCCATATGGTAGATGTAACACACCCACTACCTAAAATCAAACTTTTTCGTTGATTTCTCAACAATGAGAATCCTCGAAGCTCACAACAACGAACTGCCAAACCCAATCCATAGGTCCTTATTTCCCTGTCACGACCTCTTCTTCACGTGCCTGTGACATTTCCCCGATGATAATTTCAGGTTTTGAGGTTTCGTGATTCTCACTTACAAGATTTCCTATCCTCTCGAACTCCCGATCTCCGATTTTCCGATATGCCCCTTTACGCGCTAGCCCTCCTGGATAAACTCCTGGCCCATAGGACCACTATTTCACAAGACCGCAACCTTATCTCCTTTCGAGGTTTTGGGCTTCCAAAAGCCGATGCGCTCTGAATTTTGCTAGCCCTTCGGGCTAGACCTTTGGTCCACGTGACCTTCCCCCATATGACTGTAGCCACACTGCTTATCGGGGTTTCGGACTTTTCAATGCCGAAATGCATTTGTCCTCAAGACTCGCGATCCTCCGATTCCCGCAATGACGTCAGTTAACAACCCCTTTTCTCCTTTAGCGCGATCAACGGCTGTGATCGCCCATGAAACCAATGATCCCTGATTTCTATCGGGACTTCGGGGTTTCAAATGCCTAAATACATTTGTTCTTGGGATTGCCGATCTCTCGAATCCTGATTCTCCGCTATGCTGACATCTGGCCCCCAAGATGGAGCTTTCCCTTCCTTGTCGGAATTTTGGACTTCACGATTCCAAATTGCAAGGACTTCTTATCCACGAGATTCCCGATTTCCCGACTCCCGAAATGCCGATGGATGACTTTCTTTTTGAGAAACCTCCTGAACGCTCTGATCTCCTCCATGCGTCCTCCTCCAGATGGATGGTTCTGATCGTCTCTTGTGATTTCGCGACTTTTGATGCTCTGGAAGTCTTGTCCTCAGGACTCGCGAAATGCCGAACCCTGATGCACCTATTGACTTTTCTATCGGAACTTCCCCGATGGTCTGGATCCACGCCACGTGTCCCAGATGATAGACGATCCTGATCCAATCTCGTGATTTCAGAGTTTTTGGTACCCCGATGACAAAAATTCTCTGTCAACTCAAAACCCCGGTAGCCGATATACCGACGGGATCTCGATTTCCGCCACGTGTCTGCACAAATGGACGGTCCAAACCATTTCGTTGTTTCGGGACTTGAAATGCCCCGACTTTCTCGACCTCGAGAATTCTGATATCCCGAGTACCGATATCCTGATGTGTCAACCCTCTTGTCGGGATTTTACCCCTACTGTTCACGAAGGTTTAACCCTCATGCATCTCTTAACGGATCCAATGACTATCGGGTTTTTCTAGCTAGGATCTAACGGCTCAGATCTGTCCCACCTCGCGCATTCTTCCACTACTTCGCAGATGTGGAAATATCAATGGTACAAATGTTCTCATGGACCTCGGGGGTCTACGATCCTGATTTCCTTGCTATTCACAAAGATAGAGGGAAAAGGGGCAAGGTATGTAACTCCCTTGTTTATTTCGTCAATCTAACGGTTGTGAATGGCCCTGGGTCTTTCGACGGGATCTCATTTGTCGATTCATTGCTTATCCCTATGCTGCTACCTAGAAACTTTAAGAGGGTCATTCCTCCTCGTACAGGGTTATTAAGACTTGCCGATTCAAGTCCTTTTTCCAGGTTCTTGGAAAACCTTCCCAAGGAGATAATCTCTGTGAAGAGATCTATTCCGGGGCATCCCTGGAGACAGATAAGGGGAAACAACTTCCCAAGAACGGGCTGGAAGTCTGACTTGGTTCAACTTAAGCATAATTAAATTCATTTATCAACATAATCCATGCGTGGTTTTTCTATTATAATCATATACAACTACTAGTACTGATCAAACATCATACAATCATTCTTATAATGAAAACATTCACAGTTCCGCAGCTTATGAGCATAGTGATCAAAATACACATATTTCAAGGTTCCAGAGGCAGAACACTTATCAGAAATAACACCAGGGTTAAGTAACTGCTGAGAGGGGTGCTCGTTTCCACCCAACCATAGGCATAACAACTCCCAACGGATTTACCACTAGCCACCCCCGAGCTGAGATCACGATGCTATGAGACTACGTCTCTCTGTCTGCCAGTGACTAGGAGCGAAGGTTGCAATCCTTCCTCTCTGATATCACTCACTCTGTG
>SNQJ01S0218913.1:0-15338 GCA_010110895.2 Picea sitchensis
TGGAGTGCCTAGTCTCCAGACTGCACGATCTGTCGCCATATGTTGAAATACTGGAAGCAAACACATGGCCCAATCAGGCAGGTGACACATGTCAGTTTCTAATTGAATTTTCAATACTTCAAATTTTCAAATATTACTAACATGTGGCACACATCCCATGTGTCCATGTCATCCCAGGTGACATCTGCAAGCCATGTCACTTTGGAAAATTTTGGGGTCCACATCACCTCCTGCTGACATCATCATGCCCCATCACTTCGGCTCTTCGAGCTTCGAGACTTTGGGCTTTGGGAGTTTCAACACTAACACCCTTCCCATTATCCCGAACTCTGAATTTCCAAACTGGTCAATCTGTCACCATGTGTCCTCCTGGATCAGACGACTGAGATTCACTCCGGATCTCGAGGGTTCGAAAATCTCAATTCTCAACTTCTCTTTCTCGCTATTTCCTAAATTTCTCTCACCCAGAGCACACGATCGGTTGATACGTGTCCCCCTACAGATCGATAATCCCCAAGTACTTATTCTCTTTGGAGGTTCGTCGCTCGAGTACCACCATGTCACATCACTGCATGCCTTTCAAATTGCGGGGGCATGTATCAACAATTTGGAGTAACCTACTTTTCGCCCCACAATTCTCATGATGCTGACATGTAACCCCTTGGGGAAACCGTGGTTTGTATTGTGAGACTGTCTTGGGAAATTATCTCCCATGCAACTTGGTTCCCCACAATGCTTATTGTCTGTTGATATCTCTTTCCAATTGGATCCGACGATTGTGACCTTAACCCTTGCTTCCTTTTCATCGGACGACCCCTGTTCATCTATCCTTTGATCCAACGATCTTGAATCTCTCCCGATCCTACAGTGGCGATCGCTTTTGAATTCAACGGGGATGGTCACTATCCTTCAAATCCCCCTTACATGGGTCTCTAATGTTCTATCTCCTACGTAGATTCTACATCTCCACTCCTCTTGATATTTTCAAATCCATGGTCATAATTCGATCTCGACCTCGAGACTCTGACCAACAGACTCGGCCAATACCAGCCCAGTGTTTCAACCAGAAGCTATGATACCAAACTGTAACATACCCAGCCACCCACAGGCCAGGGTATGCTACCTTCAAGCCCACCATTAGACTTCTTTATCTTACCGATACCTCTTTCATTATTTAAGGATGCATAAAAGAAAAGACTATAATGACATGCACGATAGTAAATAGAAAGAATTCATCGTCTAAAGATTCAATTAAACGATAATTATATATACAACACAAAATACATTCATATACATGTAAATGATACCATAACAGAGAACACTTATCTATGTGAAAGATGACACCAACTGGATGTAGACCAAGAAAATTCCACCCAACCATAGACACTATTGTTCCAAACTTCAACAACAATGTCACCCCTGAGCCAAAGCTATGAATCCACAAGGATGGTTCCAGAGTGTTACTTGGCTTCCTAAACCAGTTAGAACCCAAGCTATCACAAGATTCCCAACTCTCACAACAATCCAATTACCCATATCTCTTCTACCCATACTTCACCACCCGAGAGAATGGACCTCCACCCTTCTCTTCCATGCAGTCCCTAAGGCATTCATTCTCCTTAATTCGGGCTCCAGCGTAACTAGTCCAAAATCTCAATGCTGGAACTCTCAAGACTCGCAGTTGTGAGCAACGCTAGACATAGGCCAATGCATCTTAGACATGTGGCCTCAAGTCATGTCTGGATCACACTAGCGACCACTACAACCAACTATCTCGTGGCTAATATTCAACAATTTGGCTCCCTTTCCCAAGACAAGATGCAGATGAGGATGGATCAATGAATGGGTCAGTGGGTGCATGGGATTGCATGCATGGGAGTGCATGAGGGAAAATGAGTGAATCGTATTGGGAATCAATGAACAAGCCATCAATCGAACCCTCCCATCAGACCAAAGGAGGGTTTAAGTAACTACATAGGGAAATAAAGAACCTCCTGACCTTCCCCAAGAAGCTCCCGTAACCGATGCCCTCCCTTAGGAAAAAAGGGTAATTAACATAGGAAATAAACAATTAGCCCCTCAATCCCCCTCTCTTATGGAATAATATCCCCCTATAACTCTAGTCCTTGTTCGTCTAGCAGCCAACGATGTATTTATTATTAATAATGATAGAAACATTACATGTCTTGGGCACACTAGCCTTGTAATAATTTTTTGGGAACTCTAGCCTCTTAGCATTGTAACGATACATTATTTAAAATGGGGGTGGGTTTCACACTTCCCCCCAGTGTTCTAGAAGAGGTTGTACATCAACTTCCCCCTGAGCATGGGCTAAACAGAGGTTGTACATCAATTTATTGTTCAAATTAATAGTAACACTGGAGAGCATGGGCTCATCAGTCAACTTCCACACAAAAATGATCCCATGCTCACCACAGTCAGACTGTAGACAGAGTTAGATTCTAATAGAAACATGTGTATTCCTCGGATAGACCTTTCCAATAGGCTATTTTGCACCTTAAATAGACATCATATGCAAAAGTTACAACCAAGGGAATTTGATGTACTAACTTACCCAAATGGGGCCTGCATGACTTTTGGCGCTTCATCTCCTAGTGTTAGGTTTTTCAATGTCTAGGGATTTTGGCATTCCTGTTTATTGTAAAATGGCCTTCAGAGCCTCATTGTAATCATCTTGTTGCGAATCAACACAATTTTCACGTCTCTTCTCAGAGATAATCCACCATCATTCTAGCAAGCTTGTTTTCCACTACATTTTACAGTTTCAGCTTATTTCCTTATTGGATAGAAACTAGTTTTATTGTATATTTGTTATTCTTTGTTAAGAATATTTTGATAATAATCCATATTCATTTCATTCTTCTCATAAAATCTGGATCAATATTAATCCATATGGATGTCGGTGGCCTCCCAGCTATTCCAACTGGCTCATTTTGGCAGTGTTCCAGTTTGGTAGTTTTTTCCTAGTTTTCGGGTCCCTGACTTCCAAGGCCATTTTTCGGCCCTAAACAACGTTTTTAGAGCTCACAATATTCAAAATATGGATAGATTTAGAGTTTGATGGAAACATGTGTATTCCCCGGATAGACCTTTCCAACGGGCTATCGTGCGCCTAAAACGAAGATCGTATGCAAAAGTTATGACCCTGGGAAATTGAGGTACAACCTCTGCTGAGATGAGTTTCTTCTAGATGAACCTAAATAGTGAGGAGGTCATCATGCAATCCATCCATCCAAACATCGTGCATGGTGTTTGAGAAATAATGAGCATGGGATTAGTAGAGGTTGTATATCAACTTACCCACAACATTCTAGCAGAGGTTGTACATCAACTCCCCTCCCCCCATGGGCTCAAAAGAGGTTGTACATCAATTTTTTGTTCAAAGTAATAATAACACTGGTGATCATGGGCTCAAAAATCAACTTCCACCCAAAAATGAGCTCATTCTCTCCACATTTAGACTATAGATGGATTCAGAGTCTCATAGAAACATGTGTAGTCCTTGGATAAACCTTTCCAATGGGCTATCATGTGCCTAAAATAGAGATCATATGCAAAAGTTATGACCCCACGAAGTTGATGTACAACCTCTACTAAGATGAACAATTAGTTATAATAAGGGGTGAAGGGGGCATATCCCATAAGTATTGGAAATATTTCCCAACATCCATTCAAAATATGATTAAGGTGTGATTGCAGCCCACAACCACCACCTAGGTAGATAAAACCTAGATTTTTCCACTAAGTTACCTTAATCAAGCACGACATTTATATTTTTGGCCTCAGAAATTGGTCATGAGATGGATTCTTTCCAAGGGTTAGATAACCCAAGGAGGCACACATAGAACAACTGAACCTCAGCCTCTGACCCTTCATAGGTGTCTCCCTTCCTTATGGTGTAGGGATGCTTTATTGGGAGGATTTTGCTAGCTTATTTTGCAACATTCTAAGTTTCAATGAGAAAAGGGTAATAGGGAGTGATTTGGATGCTTATCCCCAAAATTGTAACTTAGACTACCAAATTATTTTTTGTTCCTCTCATGGAGGTTAGAAGTGGGTTGATTTATGGTCTCTTTTAGGATTTGAAAGTGATATGTGAGGTTGGATTCATGAGCCAACCGCATTGATTAAAAAAGGTGTGAGCACAATTGTTTTACTAAACAAATGAATCCCTTCTTATCCTCCAAGATCGCTTATGAATGTAGGAATAAGATCATACTATGGTTTCAAGTATCTAATAAAAAACCTTTTGAATATGTGATGTGTGAAAAAGTGATGGTGAGTGATTAATTTTAAAAATTTAAGTGAGCAAATGTTTTGCATATGGACATTGCTTGGTCCTTTACAATTGTTGCTTACTTATAACTTACTAGATTTCACAAACAATCCTTGAAGAAATTGACAAAGCCCTAGGTAACTAACATGGTGGACATGTGAGTCCTTACTCTTGAGCTTTAATCTCCCTAGAATTTTGTTTAAAGAAATCTTTGAAACTGTCCTAGATTGTAGACATGTGGGCCCTTACAAAATCCTTAAACTTCCTAGGTTGTTTTCTCTAGAAATTTGAAACTATCCTAAGATTGTGCACATGTGGGCATGTATGGGCCCTTACAAAACTTTCAGATTATGTTTAAAAAATCAAACTAAGAGGTATTAGCCTCTCCTAAAATGATTTCTTTAGTTTCAAAATATGAAAACTAAGAGGTATTGGCCTCTCCTAAAATGATTGATTTAGTTGCAAAAGAAGAAAGCTAAGAGGTATTGGCCTATCCTGAAGATTAATTTTGAGAGGGAGATGGAGATTTATTCAATCAATCTCATTTTCTTATTTCCAATATAACACAAGGGTGTGAGGAAATATCATACTCCAATATTGTACAAACAGTATTCTAGTCTCAATTTTAATGTGATTTTTTGTAAAAGGAAAGCTTACAATGATTGGAATTTCAAATGCTAGACTTAAGCCATCCATGTGGAAACCAAGGAAATAAAATACGTTATGGTTATTTTTAATCCCCCTATATTTCTACGTGTGACTAAGTATCTATGAAATAACTAATCCCAAGCCTCCTTTCTGTGGATTTTACAAAGTGCATAAAATAAATCTAAGCTACTGAAAAAATTCAGCCTCAAAAGCCCTTACAATGTGGTGAAAAATGTCTTCTACACATCCTTATGTGGAGACATATGCGTAGAGTGAGAATACGTCATGAAAGGACATATATGAATATGCATAGTTCCACATGGACCACATAACAATTTTTTCCATACCCGTTCACACGTAGGAAAATGGCAGGCCATAAATTTGAAATAGAATCCTTTGACAGAGGGCTGAATTGTAGTGTCTAAAGGGTAGGTTGAGCTGGTTGGACAATGCAAACACCAAAAAGTGAAAATATAAGGTATAAGATTCCAACTGCGAAGTAATTTGATCCCCAATTCCCAATATGGTCATCAAATTGTTAGGTTCCTTTTGTCACTTGGGTGAGCAAAAATAGGACCCTTGATTGCTTAGTTGGACTAGATAAACAACATAGAACAATGGTCAGTATGTTAGTGAAACCATAAACAAAGAAACATATATCAAAACAAA
The DNA here is from genome assembly GCA_010110895.2 of Picea sitchensis. Classification (NCBI taxonomy): domain Eukaryota; kingdom Viridiplantae; phylum Streptophyta; class Pinopsida; order Pinales; family Pinaceae; genus Picea; species Picea sitchensis. The sequence continues at coordinate 5,615 of SNQJ01S0218913.1, forward strand.
AGAGAATGATTAAGAAACAAACTTGAACTAAACAACCATCAACAAAGGATGCATGACATTGAACACATAGAGTGGTTACCCAATAGAAAATGGTCTTTTGACATTGAGAACACCAAGAGGTGAAATGTGGGATTTTTGAATCCCTCATTCCTCCTAAGGGAGGTCTCTTTAATCCCTCAAAGTAGAGCTTCTACTCTCCTATTGTAAATTGAAAATGACAAAGAAATGTACGACAAATATTCCCAAGAGATGGAAAGGTTTCCCTATGCTATACTTTCTCGAACTATTCTTGAGAGAATAAATGGCTTCTCCAAGAATATTTTCACAGCATAACACTACAATAAAATTCTTCTTATTTTCCATACAATGATCCTCTATTTATAGGAGGATGGCTAGGTATTTCAAAACTAGTTTCAAGTGTGAATGGGGATGGATTTGGAGGTACCTTCCATCTTTTCAGTGATCCCAAGGAGGAATTTTAGGGCAATTTTTTGGTATGGACGAGATCCACTTCATCCCAGAAGTGGTCGAGGCTTGACCAAAATCATCAATGCATCGTTTTTGCATCCAAGTGGGTTTCACAATTTTCAATTTTTTGAGGTGTGCACTATGCATGTTTGATGTTATATTAGCCCACGTGGGTGCATGTGCACTGTCTTTGTTGAATGTGTGTGGAAATTTACGATCTTTTTGAATAGTTTTGTGATTATTTGGTGAACCTGAGTGTGATCCTCTTATAATTATTATTTGCATTTTGTAATTTTTTTGACTATTTCTTCATCCATTTTTTGTATTTGTATGAAAAATTGTTCGGTGGTAACAATCTCCTTGCCTTATGGTGTAGGAACACTTGACTTGGAGGATTTTTGGTTTCCTATTTCGTCAACTTCTAAGTTTCAATGTAAAAATGATAATAGGGGGTTGTTTGGATGCCTACCCATGAGATTCTAACTTAAACTGAAAATATATTTTTTTCCCCTCCCGTGGAGGTTTTAAATGAATTTTTTAATGGTTGATTTTATGATCAAATAAGCTGAAAGACTGGGGTCATGGACCAATCTCATTGATTAAAATGGTGTGTTTTGAGAAAATTTCCAAAGGTGTTTTGAGTCATTCTGATACTCCTATATTTCTTGTGGGCATAGGGAGGAGAACATACTTTTACTTCAAGTATCCAATGGGAATTTTCATATGTGTTCAGGTGCTCTTGTGTGCAAGAAGTGATACGATGTCAAAAATATTTTTAATAAGTTATAGTGCAAGGCTGTAAGATGTGGAAATTTTGTCGTCTATTTACAAATCTTGATTAATTTAATGTACTAAATGTGTTTAGAAAATCCTTTCTTAATTCAAAAGAATTAGATCACTAGCAATGTGGACATAAGGGTCCTTACTTGATCCTTTAACTCCATAAGTTTTTTTCTAATCTAAGAAAATTGAAACTTCTCCTAGATTTCAAATAATTTGGACATCAAGTCCTTCCTGATTCTCTTATCTCCCTAGGTTTGTTGATTTCTTTATGAAAACCTTAAAAATGTCCTAATTTGCAAGAATTGAGCATGTGTGGGTCCTTTACAAATTTAATATTTATTTCTTTTTATTTCAAAGAAAACTAAGAGGTACCCAAGGGGGATTTGGCCTCTCCTAAATGATGCTTTTCTAAAGGGATATGGAACTTCTTAATCCCCCCTTTTATTATTTCCCAAGATCAGTAAAGGGAGTGTGAGGAAAAGAGCATACCAAGTGAGTCCACATTGGTTCCTAGTCCCGAGCTATTAATGGTTATGAAAGAAAAAACTTTAACTAAGAATTTAAATGCTCAAATTGACCATCCATGTAGCAACAAAAAGGAAAGAGTTATGGTTATGTTTGTCCTTTTATTTCCCAATCTATCTAATTATCAATGCAAGAAATAATTATAAGTATGATTCCCTTGCCTTAAAAAGTTCTAGAAATGTAAATCTAAAGCTACCTGATGAAACCAACTCAAAAATCTTTTCAAAGATCGTGAAGAAGGATTTGTGTGCAGACAATGGAATCATCAGTCACACATAGTGCATAGAGTGAATAGATTGAGTATATTGTGTGATAGAGAAAAATAAAAAATACATAGATTGTGTAGGTATGTGAATTTGTTTCTTTGACACCCGTAGGCACACAGGCCTATGGCGGGAAGGAAAATTTGAAAAATCTTATCCTAAATAGAAGCCTAATTGATGAGTTTGAAAGTTGGGGTAGGTCATTTTTGAAATATGCATACACAAATTAATGAAAATAATATCTCTAAAGGATTATATGGGGAGAATTTTTATTCAATCCCCAGTGGATTCACCAAACTATTGTGTTGATTTTTCACTTGGGTGAGTAGAAAACCAACACTTATGATACCTTGTCAAGCGAACAATATACCACAATAAATTTTTTGTTTCCTAGTGGTCCAACAAGTAAATCAAATAAGAAATGAAAAGAAAAGATAACATAAACTAATCATGCATGAGATACAACTAAAATATAAAAAATAGGAACACAAAATTGTTACTGATGGATAGGATTTTGATTGATAACACCTTGGAAAAATATAGGGAACTTATGAGTACCTCTCTTCCTCCTTGGGAGGGCCCTTACGGTCCCTAATATAAAGCTCCTTCTCTCCTTACAATCAAATGATAATGGTGAAGAATTACCTACCAATATTCTCAATAGGTGAGAAGAATGGCTCTTTCTATGGATGCCAGAAGGCTTCTATGAGAAAGATGGATTCTCAAGGAGCAATTCCAACAACATTAAAATACATATAAAATATTTCTTTGGTGCATACCTCGAGCTTGTATTTATAGGACTCATACAAGATTTTACAAAACTAGTATGTAGTGTGAATAGGGGCCCTCATGTAAGTTCCTCCCTAGTCCTTAAATGGCTCCAAGGATAGATTTCAACCTGAATTTGGGTGCCTTTTTATGGTAGGCCTGAGATGAAAATAGGTGAGGCCCAAGAAGAATCATAAATGCACCATTTCCACATTTTCACAAGTTTGTTTTGAGGGAAGTAGCACAATTCTCACAATTTTGTGTGAATTTGGTATTGTTATCCCATGTAGATGTGCAGAAAAAGGCCTTTGGGAGACTATGCAATGATTTAAGGAACCATTTGTATAGTTTTTTTTATTTTTTGAATGTAGGCTACTGATGTTGGAGGTATTTTGTTTAGTGTGTTGCAATGTTAATTTCTTCAGCCATTACCTATATTGCTATGTGCGATTTCTCGGTGATAACACCATATAAAAAGACCATCAAAGGAGAATAATTAGCAAACATGTTCTTTGAACATGTATGGGTGCACTTTGGGATACTGAGGAGCATTATATTATATAGGGACACCCGATCTCTCAATATATTTTGGACTACATTGTGAGAGAATATGGACACTAAGTTTAAGAGATCTACATCATTCCATCTACACACAGATGGGGAGAACAAATTAGTCAACAATATTTTGGTGCATATTTTTAGGGGATACAATCAAAAGTATCTGAAGACCTAGGATGAAAAATTAATCTACATACAACACTCTTATAATATATAAGTTCACACATATACTGCTCGGTCACCTTTTGAAACTTCCTTTGGAAATTTTCCACCTTCACCCTTGGATGTTGTATATGGAAAACAAGGATGGGTGAGGGAAGACGTCATGAGAGATGCATTGAGAGAATTTTTTTTTAATAAGATTAGGAAAATCCATTCACAAGTACATGAGACACTAAAGAAATCACAAGAAAAATACAAGTTCATACATGATCAACAAAGAATCAAGAAGTCCTTCACAGTGGAAGATATATTTTGGTTACATCTAAACAAGGAAAGACTACAGGGTCTTGGTAATAATATCAAGGATTTGTAGTATGAATCCTTCAATATATTGGAGAAGGTGAAAGATAATGGGTATAGACTCAGTCTACCCCCATACATGTGCATTTACTTAGTAGTGAATGTGGATAATATTAAACTATACGAGCCTTCCATGTTGGATCAAGAGGAGAAGGTCCTACCTTCCATATAGGAATTAACACTAGATTCTCCGGCAGATTTGGTAGACAACATATGTTTTTAGAAGCCGTCTAGGACTACATGACATGGGAAACATGACCTTTGGTAGATTTAGTTTAAAGGATAACTTCCAAGAAAATCAAAGTAGTACTCTAGTGAAAAGGTAACGGAAACATTTCCTCACCTCATTTAGTAAATATTTTGGGGAACAAAATCCTCCCTAAATGGGAAGGTATGTTCCATATTGGACCATTATATTATTGTTTTCATCTATATTGATTCTTTCATAGTGGAAAAATGTGGGGAATCAACTTGCATGGTAATTTTAATGGTAGGTCCTAGCTTGGAAAATCAAGGTTGAAAGCTTGTGGAGTTAATTTTAGGAATCAAACATAATATTTTGGGGTCGAAACTTTCTTGTCTTTATTTATACCCCTTGATTCTATTCTACACATCAATACCTTTCCAATAGTGCCAATATCATGTCAACTGGAGCTCATATGAAAACGGTATGCCTCCTGCAAGTTGACCTACTGTGTTGACCTCCATGGTACGAGTGGATGCCACATCATCCCCATTACTCACACATATGGGGCTAGCCATGTATGGAATTTCATGAAAATTTTAGAAGGCCAAAAACCTTATCATATTTTAGGGTTGAGGAAGTCAAAACCCTACCCCTAGATGACTATTGAGCGATGCTAAATACTGGGTCACTGGGAGGAGAAGGGGTTCCATTATTTAGCATTGTGTTTGTTCCATAGTTGAGAAAGAACCTAGGAATGGTATTTTAATAGAATAATAGAGGAGATATATTGTAGCAACCATACAGGCCATAGTGTTAAAGGTAACTCCACAAAGTTCCTCTTTCTTTGTACATGCATTTGAAGAAAAGAGAGAAGAGTGGCCTCACCTTCTAGATGATTTTTATCCTGTATTCGGTTTCCCAGGTTATATATTGTCTTTATTTTTGGATGGTGTGTGAGTATTTATTTATGCTCTCTATTTTTTGCATTTCATCTATTTCATACATTTTAAGAAGAAAACTAGTAATTAAAGAATCTAATATCTAAATGAAATTAACCTTCAAAGTAAAGATTTCATTATTTTATTAGATTTGTTGTGATGAAATGTCCAATGTAACATCCATGGCAGTTTACAGATCACCAAATTTTGGTGAATTGATGACCAAGAATCTCAATAGATATAATTCCTAGAAAAATTACTAATAGGCCTCAAGCCCATGGGAATCGAAGGTTAGTACTACACGTGGGTGCATGTTCACTCATGCATGGTAGGCCACACCCAAGTGGCCTCCCTTTCCCATTGATAATAATATTTATCAATCCTGTTGGAGTCCTATAAAAAGATTCCATTAGCATGCACAAATACAAGATAAGCCAAAGTAATGTTATACTAGTTGTATGATCCTAGAGAATCCTTGTTTCTCACAAACTCATCCATACTTTTATAGCCATTTTTCTTGGTGTATTAAACCTCTCACCCATTGAGATATTTGTACACATATTCTTACCATTTTGTTTTAATAGAGAGAGAGAAGTTATATAAGGGAAAACAACCCATCCCAAGGAGGAAAAAGGCATCCTGTCTTCTCACCAACTACTCTACAAGGTTGTAATCAAACATTTTACATTGGTATGACATATATCACCTTGTTTTATTCTTGTTATTACATATTGTGCTCTTATTTCTTTACTTTGTTTTCATTATTTTCTTTATAGTGTTCCACTAAAACTCTAACAATTCTCTATGGTGCTAGTTAAGCCTAGGATAACACTAAATTTCCCCTCTTTCTCACCCAAGTGCCAAAAGAGAGAAAACAATGGTATTTAGATGGCCTCCCAAAAATCAATGCCTTTTGTTGGTTTCATTTGCATGGAATATTTATAACTATTGACAAACTCAAAAAAAGAGGGATGCAAGGCCCAAATTGGTGTGTAATGTGTAGGAAATTAGAGGAAAATAGCAAAAAATTATGTTTGACCCGCCCCTTCACAATACAGGTCGGGGATTCAGTATTTTTAGGAATAACTCACAAAATCTATTGACCAACATGTTGTAACTAGGATTTCAAAAAATGGGCTAAAATGTATATGGGATCTTTGAATGATAAACAACTCTTTGGGTGGATTTGGATAACTATGCCAAAGTATATTCTTTGTAATCTCTTTAGCCAGAAATAGAATAATATTCAATGAAAATTTAAAAAATTCAATGTTTATAGTTAATAAAGAAAAAAATACTTATGATGGAGACCCTATGATAAAAAACCACACTCATACAAAAAAACAAACCTATGGATAGATAATAAAGGGGATGGATGATACAATATGGATAAATCTCAATAAAATATATAGCTAGAATGGCCAAATCCCCTCTCATTTGGAAAATCAGGCTTGGGAAGACAGATTTGGAAGAAAGGAAAACAAGATAGAGCTCACATATCCTCTTTTTTTATGGAGCAATGAAATTCAATCTAGGGTGGTAGGAGTGGGAGGGTTCATTTATGACCCTAAAATAAATAAGGTATCTACCTATTCTTAGGGGATTGGAATTGTAACAAACAATCAAGCAGAGGCATATTCCCTTCTTCAATGCATTTCCATTGCCATAATCTTGGGGATAAGGGAATTGAAAATCATCAGAGGCACAAGGATTATTATCAAGTCTCTAGCATTAAAGGAACCCATGAAGGACTTCCAATTGGCTTCAATTGTTTCCAAAATAAATAAATAAATAACTTAGAACAAAATCTATCTTTTCCATGTCTTATGAGAGAACAATGGAGCATAAGACAAACTAGCTAGAGAATCCTCAAGCTTGTCTCAAGGAACCTTGAAGAAAAATGAAGGTGTTACTTTCTCCTTCATCCCCTAATTTTAATTTTTTCATTAACATCATTTGTCATGCTGTGTCTAGACCACACATACAATAGTAAAGGAAGGAAAATATCAATAGAAATGGGGTATATATTCAAGACAACATCCCTCGAAGTGCCACGAGATAGTTAATGGGGAATTCTGTGTTTATTCACTATGCATTTAATATTTTTTAGGAAGGAAGGACAAATCCAATTTATGTTTGGAACTCTCTGGTCATTGAGGGATCTCTTGGAGAATGGATCTCTCCCTTCCTATTTAAAAGTTTGGAGAGAAGTTTAGTGAACTTGAAAGGTTCTTCTCTCTTAGTCACAGAGCTCCAACATTCAGTGTCTCGAGTGAGCGCTAAAATATATTGAAATTTTATTTCTATCATTCTTAGCACTATCATATTTTTGTAAATGTTTTGAACCTGCACATAATAGATCTATCTAGCAAATGACATACACAATTTGCATAGAAAATATGAGAAAAGAGAAGCATGAAAGAAACAATGGAAGAATTCTCATTAACCAAAAGAATGAATGATAATTTACACATCATATACCATGTATAACTCAACTAATTCTCACTAGAGGAGAAGAAAATCCGCCATAGTGGTGGTCTAGAGTGATTTGGACACACACCAACAATTATGGGAGTAAACTTCCACCTAGTTTAGTCTCTCGGGAAGTTACAGGAGTGAACTGCCACCTAGTCTGAGTTAACTCGCCTCTCAGTATTCAGTTAACTAATTGAACCATAGTGAAGTGAGGATGATATCAAGAGTCATGAGTAATGCACTATTATGGTGATGATCCCATGGTCAATGCGCATTAGTTGGTGATGATCCCAATGCTGCATGGTGATAATCCCAATCTGGCATTTAGACTCCACTCAACTGATCAAACTGAAGTTGGAATTGAAGAGAATATTCTCCTAGATGAATATTCTCCCTAAACTATATGATACTTAATAATGAATAATAAACATAGGGAAAACCTTAGGAAAAATAAAATCTAGGTGTGTGTGAAGTATCTCCAACACCCCCCCAAACATCACTATGGTGAAAATAAAGAATGGGTCCCGACAAAGAGGCCATGTTAGGTACCCAAATACAAAAGATACACTGAAATAAAAGAGGAAAGAGGGAAAACCTCATGGGACCCCCCCGCCTCAAAGTACAATGTATTTAAAAATAAGAACTGACAATTGTTAGGAAATTGTGTCCTTCACTCCAAGATGATTGTTCATAGAATAGAACTTCTGCTCAGTGAAGGTCTTGGTAAAGATGTCTACAGTCTATTCTACTGAAGGAAAAAACTACAAGTTGATGATCCCCTCATGTACTAAGTCCCTAATGTAGTGCATGTGGATCTCGATGTGCTTTGTCCACTGCCTATGATTTGGATCTCTGTAGAACTTCAGAGTGCTCTAATTGTCATACCAGATGACGATCAACCAATGAAATTGAATGCCCAACCCAGTGAGAAAATGTTGTATCCACATAGCTTGAATGGTTATCTTAACTACCCCTCTATACTATGCCTTGACTGAAGATAGACCAATAACATCCTACTTCTTTCTTGACCAATAGATAGGTCCAGAACCAAGATTGAGTGAGTAACCAAATGTGGACTTCCAATCAATGCTATCTCCTGTCAGAATTAGTGAACCCAATGAGGTCCAATGTAGATTCTGCTACATAGTGAATCCAAAAGATGATATTTCCCTATACATATCGAAGGATATGCTTTGCATCCTTCCAATGTAGCTCATGTGGCTCCTGCATGAACTTGGAGGCTGCTCCAACTACATAGGAGAGGTCTGGTCTGGAGTGTGTGAGATACAAAAATCTCCCCACTAGCTGTCTATACAGTGTGTTGTCAACCATTGGATTTTCCCCTCCGTCCTCAAGTATGACTTATGATAGGAAAGGAGTCGAGGCATACTTGCAGTCTGTCATGTGAAATATCTCAAGGCGATCTCGTGCATACTTTCCTGAGATAGTTTGATGCTTGATGTATCCTAGGTGATCTCAAGACCAAGGAACAAATGTATTGGACCCATTTCCGTCATCAAGAACCTATCATGTAGAATCCTCTTGACTGCAACAATCGCTGAATTCGAGCAACTGGTGATCAGTAGATCATCAACATACATAACTAGGAGTAGAAGTGAATCAACCATCTTGAGCATGTAAACATTCGGGTTTGAATTACAGCGTAAACAAATTTGTGACAATAGGTCAGAGTCCATCTTGGCATACCATGCCCTCGGGGCCTGCTTGAGGCCATAAATAGACTTCTTTAGTTGACAGACCAAATATGAATCCTGCATAAATCCATAGGGTTTCTCCATATAGATATCCTCATAGATATAGTCATGAAGAAATGCATTATTCATGTCCATCTGATGGAATTCCCATCCCTTGGTTGTCGCAATGGAAAGTGCCAAACATATGGAATCCATATTCACTACTAAAGCAAAGGTCTCATCATAGTCAATGTCATGTACCTACTAAAAGCCTTTGGAAACTAGACTAGCTTTGCATATGCTAACCTATCCATCCACTACACTCTTGGTCCTATAGACCCATCTGCACTTGACAAGTTTCTTTCCTGAAGGAAGGGGTACCAGATCCCAATTATGGTTCTCAAGGAGGGAGTTGTACTCCTCCTACATGGAAGATTCCAAAAACGGATTTTCAATAGCCTCTCCATAGGATTTTGAATCTGAATAATGAACCAAGAAAATATGCCTAGGTGGCATTGGTTCATTGGCAGTGAGTGCAATAGG